>CAJVPQ010001748.1:0-16574 GCA_910591825.1 Funneliformis caledonium
AGAAGATCTACATGGCAATAAAATGGACTTAATAAACTACCAATTAAATCTATCTAAAATTTTACCCGTCACAACGTGGTTTGCTATAAATGGCATTTATATATAATAAAAATTCGGTTTTAACTATATTAAAATTCTACTTCCTATTATAATAAAATGCATATAATCATATAGTATTACGAAAAAAATTATATCAGATAATAGCATAAGGAGATAATATATTTATTTTTACTTTACCATTCTTTTTTTTAAAAGAATCTTACTTTCAAAAGTTTGAAATCGTTAAAAGTTACACAATAAAAAATCTCTATATTCATGAATATAAACCTAATGTATATATATTGTTAATGACTTTCTAATGAAAATTATAAAGTAAATAAATTTATAATATTAAAAAATAAAAAATTTACTAAAAAATATTCTCTTTCCTTACCTCTTCTTTACCACTTCCTAACATTTTTTATTGCTTTTATACCTTTTTACCACTTCTTTACTTTCCTTCACCCCTTTCTATTTTACCATCCTTATCTCTCAAATTTCAAAAAAAAGAATAACTGTCAAAATGAATATGATAACGCATATTCTGAATTTTTTGAGATAGATAGTGATGATGAATATTTCATAATAAAATTCGATAATGATAGTTATTTGCAAGCATTAAGTTCTTTAGATAAAAAACAAGATGATTTTATCCTACAAAGTGATGCTGAAGAAGAGGATACAGATTTAGAACAAGAAGTGTGCCAAAAAAAAGAACTTTCACAAATAATAGAAGTAGATTCCAATAAAAAATTAACATCCTGTGTATTAATAGATAATATCGATGGCAAGATTCAAATATGTGATGCAAAAAAATTGCAATAAAAGGTTACATAAATTAATAGGTCTTTAGCAAATTAATAATGAAATTATTAATTAAGTTGATAATGATCTATCCAGATTGGGAGTATATATGTCTCACTTTAATTTTGAATAAAAAATGTATAATAAAAAATCCAAATCAAATAAAAATACCAAAAAAAGTCACATTCAATATCGGCAATGTTTATTTTGCCATCATAATCATTATTATTTTACACAGAGGTTAAGTTGCGAGCAATATTCTTGGAATATTTTGGATTGAGTAATATTAACACTATGCATCAGGCAAATCAATTATAAAGTATTAAAAGAATGTGATGATATATGTGAAATGGCTTCAGAAAATGTATATAGACCACAATTTATATATGCTACATGTTTTACACAAAATGGTGGATACCTTTATATAAAACCTGAAAAAAGAAAAAAAGCAATAAATTGTGATGAATAATATATAGCTGATACTTTAGAATAACTTTAAATGATTGGCAAATGGTTAATTACAATGGGAAAATATAGCGAAAATAAAATTCAAAGTTTAATTTTATCTACAGTTGCACCTTTAATATTTTAAATATTGAAAGATATAAAATATTCTTCTATATTTATCTTAAAATCAACTATAGAAACATTAGATTTATCTATTCCTAGTTTGCTTTACCTTCAATTGCTTTTCAACTAAAAAAAATCAATAGCGATTCTATTTTGTTAGAGGAATTAGATGAACAATATTGCAAAAATTTAGGAGAAATATTTGCTAACAAGCTTTGAAAATCCTAAAAAGAACTTGATGCGTTTCATAAATTATTACGGAATCTACTAACTCTTAATGATTATGTAAATGCCTTTTCAACATGATTGAAAAGTTTTTTTTATAGTCTGTTAAATGTTATATACAAAAAAAAATGATAATAGTAAATAAAAAACAATGTCAAAAAAATAAATTAATTAAACTCAGTAATTCAACATGAATTACTAAAATTGTTTCCTTGTTTCTTTCAATTTTAATTTCTATAACATTTCCTTCAATTCAAGTTTGGTTTTTTCAAGTAGTAACTAGTTTGACCAGAAAATCAAAATTGGCAACAGACCTAACAGAACTTCTTGCGGTTTTAAAAATTATATCTCATAGTAATAATTATGAATGCGTATTAAAAAAGAAGAGAATGAATCAAGTTAATCCTACAGAAAGACTCAAACAAGATCCAAATATTTAGAATCTTGCTGTTATAGACAATATAGATTTTAAACAGAAAACTTTTACTTACGATAATATTTTTAACATAACACGAGAAATATCACATACAACACTTCAGATAGCTTTTCAAACTGAATTACCTAATCCAATTAATGAAACAAAGATGACAAAAATGAATTAGTAACAAATTAAGTTTTTGGAATGAATGATAAAGCACACTAAATTTTGGATTGTTTTGATAAAATATTTGATGAATGCTTAGCTTTTTATTATTCAAATGGTGAACTTCAATATATGATGGATTTTGATGCATCTACAATACATGATAAAATTTTGGAAAAATTGGCTCATGGATGTTTTGGTCACTCTTCGCATATGATAATTTTAGAAGCTGGTAGAATTCTAAATAATAATAAAGGGATCTATCAATCAGTAAAAATATATAAAAGTGATTTTTCTTTAGATTCTGATAATTATTTGAATATTGTTGCTGATGAATCTATTTACTGACGTTTAACAAATTTGTGACAAAAATGACTAAATCTATATCCAATACTTGGACAGTGATATATAAATAAAGATATGGCATCAGCTCTTATTACAATATTTTCAAGCTATGGAATCTTTGATTTATGTGTTGCAATAGGTATCAAATTCTTAGATAAATTTGAAAGTATAATAGATTATCAATCTACAGTAAAAACTATAGAGTTTATATGGGTTGCAGTAGGCATTGCATTACAAATTTATTTAAAATCAAAAAATTTGTATAAGAATAATATATTGGATGAAAATATCAAGTACTTAAAGTTTAGTATTTGTTTTACCATTGGGCTGAACTTTTTCTTGCGTATAAAGCTAGAATTCGAATTAGAAACTTTAATATTTAGAGGTATACTTTATCAGCATTTGTTCCTCTTATTCCATCAGCTGAAAAATTAAATTATGCACAATCAATAGCACACTTTATTGGAATTCTTGAAAGATATCCAAAATTAGAAGAAAAACTACAATTGGTATCATCTTTTAAGATTTCAGAAGAAAAACAAGGTCATTTTCTTGCATTTAATAAGGCATTGGAGATTTTTAGTGTAAAATTTGTCAAACAAAATATAATCAGAAATGTTATAGATTCTAAAAATCTTAAGCTTCAGGTGAAAGCTGTACAAATGGAATATAAACGAATTGAAATATTACTTAATGAATATTTAAATAATATCACAATATCTAATTACAATCAATCTGTAGATGCACAAAAAGATTCTACATAGAATCTTGTAAATAAACTATTAAAAGCTTTTAACGTATGTATAATAATTTTTTTTTTTATATAATTTATATTTTAATAATCATTATTTTTTTAAATAATATTTATTCTAATTATTAAGGCATATCATTATAATACATTTAATTAAATTAATAATCTTTTTTATACAACTTATTCTAAAGAGATGCATGCAGAAGGAATTAAACGATTAAAAGAATGTTATAGACGAAGTTTGTATCATATAAAACTAATATATAATCAGGAAGTATTAAAAACAGAAACAATTAATACTGTTAGACGGAGGGCAAAGAAATAGTGGTAACAAAATATAAAGATATCCAGATAGAAAAAAGAAACAAAAGGAAAAGGGCAGTTGAAGATACTAATAGTATTGAAATATTGAATCTACAATAAGAATCTTTATTAACTAATAAAAGTAAAGCATCTTCCAAAAAACGAATATGTCGAATACCATTAAAAGAAGCAATTCAAATTTTTTTGCTAATGGTCAAACGTTTTAACCTACCTACAGATGAAGAAATACAAAATTATTTGGATGTTTTAGTAGAAAATATACCATCTTCTGATATTTGGAATAAACATCAAATTATTCAATATTATAGAAATCGATATAAGAAAGGTATTACTAATAAGAAAGAAGAAGAATAAGATAGTAGACAATTAAATAGCAATTAATAAAACTTTTGTTTGAAAATAATGATATTTTGATTTTTTTTTACTAATAATTAATCAGGCTGTAAAATGAAATTCTACTCATATTTCCACTTTAATAAATAAATATTTTTGTTTTTAATTTTTTTTTGTAACTAAGATTCGCATTACATCACTAGATACTTGTAAAATTTTAACAATTGGTAAAAAAAAAGAATCCTTCTCAAACATACCAAATTTAATACTTACTTTATAAGCTTATAATTTGTTTGTTAATAACTCAAAATACAAAAAAAATACTGCTAATATTGTAATTTGAAGCTTGAAACATAGAATTATTAAGTATTATGTTCGTTTGTAAATTATATGTTAAATGGTTAAAAAAAGAAGTTATGTAAAATAAGATTACACAACATTTACAATTAAGGATTAGCAGTTAATGAGACATCTCGACTAACTGTTAATAATAAATTTATTAATAATGTAAAAGTAGATGTAAGATTTTTACTAAATGCATTAGGGACTTCAGCATTAACAATTGAAATTTTAGCAAATATTAGTCTTACAGTTAAAAAGAGAAACTATTCAAAGATAAAAGAAATAATTATTTAATTCATATTAACAAACTGTTAAGGATTATATGATTAATAATATAAGTTTTTTTAAATTTATTTTAATATATATTCTTTTTTATTCTTTATATTAGAAGTATTTGGTAAAATAAATTTATATTATATCTTTAGATTTTTAATAATATATTTTTTTATATATATTTTATTAGAAAAATTGTTTAATTATTCTAAATATAAATGATTACTATAATATTCACACCATATGTTAACCAGATTCTATTATTACTAGTAATGCTTCTTACTTTGTTATAATACTTATGAAAGCATTACCCCAAATTTCTGCTATTCCATTTTATAATATTACAAATCAACTTACCATTCAAAATTTAAAAATATTAATTCTAATAATATAATTATTCAACTTGATTTATGATTTATGAAAGAATTAAGCATACCTTATCAAGAATAAAAAAAATCCTTTATAAATTTATTTGAATTATATGAAACTCATAAAAAATGTGTTGAACATTTATACATACATTACTATGATACATGAATTGCTAAATGAAAGAATGATCGAAATATAAAGAATATAAAATTAATTAATCTTTTGAAGGACAATTTATATTTAACAAAGAATTATATTTTAGTAATATAACCAATTATCAATATTTCAAAAATATACATATATTTAAAAAAATTATTTTAATTGCTTCTATGGATTATTCTGAACAAAAAAATATTCGTTATGCTATTGTATATTATATAATTAATAGAAAAAAATCTGATGTACTTTCACAGATTCTTAATAATTAGTCCTTTACATATGTCTTTAAATAGCTGAGAAATAGTATTTCTTATCAATTATGATTTTTTTGAAAAGATGTATCATTCAATATTTGATTTTTGCAAAATTCTTACTAAAAACTAAAACTATATTGAATTAATTTCTTTTAGAACTTGCATATAAGGGCTGGCTTTTAATTAAAGAATACATCTAAAAATTTTTTTATAATTGTAAAGATCTTAAGGTATACATGTTTATTAATAATTTATTAGATAATATAATTCTATTAGTTTTAGATTTTTATCCAATAATTTTTCATAGTAGATGTTGAAAAGCATATGAAGAAGTAATGTTACACATATGAATTATTTTTAATTAATATCATAGCAAAAATTATAATAAACTTCTATTAACATTCCTTAGTGATATTTTTTATTGACAATATATTAAACATCTAATAGCAAAAACTCTTAAAACTTCCTTTCGCATCTTCAATGATTATTTTGTAGAAAACTTTTATAGTTCTATTCAGCATCAAACAAATAGTTTTAATATTGCCAAGCAAATTATTCATCAAGCAAAAGTAATTAATTAAGCATGTGATAATAAATCTTTTAACAAAAATTTTTCAAATAATTATAATATTACCTATACAGTAAAACAATTGGAGTTTTTGAAAAAAAAGACAGCAATTTTTCTTTTGAATTTATTTAAAATGTCTAAAAAAATTGTGGATGTATAACAAAAAAGAAGGTTAAGAAATATTGGTAGTATAATTTACTGACTCTTGGTAAAATTGTATATGAAAAGTTCTTCTAATGGGTTGGAATTCATCTTTTCATCCTAGAACAGACAAGCTATGTGATTGGAATAAATGCAATTTATCATCAGAGGTGCAAGGTGTGATTTTGTCATATAGTCATAGTTTTCATATAAAATGTTTTAACCAAGTAAATCAAAGATGTTCATATTGTTATGAATATCTTTGTGAAAGTATTAAGTATCATTGCAAGATTTTCCAGAATACTTTAAATATGGCTTTTGATAATAATGTTGATAAAGATAATGATGATAATTTAGAAGATCAAGCTGATTATTTAGAGGATAGTAATGTTGATGGAATAGTTTTTACAGATGAAAATATAAATAGAAAATTAAAGGAGGCATTGGAATTGTTTAGGTCATATTGTCAATGACAAAATTTGGAATTGATTAAAGTAATTGATATTTATTTTTGTTGTAAATTACTTAAATACATTTTAAAGTATTTACTGTATTTATTTTATTAATATTTTAATATTTATAGTACAAAGTCAGAATCGTTCCTATTAATTAAATTCTAATTTTACAAGCAGGAATAATTGATAGATGAAAAAAATATAGTCTACCGTGTCAATCTTTATCACTTCATATTTTATTTAGACATTTACAAATAAATTATATTTTTGTGCATTGTCTTGCCGATCATGATCAACTAACTTTAATGTGTTAAATATATCGCATATACGTACAGTACTGTTTTAATTTATTAATTATTAGTCAAATTGCTATTGCTTATAAAAGCTGGCTAATGGTAATTCAGTTTCAATAAATTCAAGCTTCAATTAAATGCAGAATTAGTGAGAATATTAATACGAAGACTTATTAAATTTATCGTGACAAACCGATTTTTTGTGATATAATAAAAAATGATCGGCAAAATGATCAACATTTTTGTGAGCCCGCTATGCTGGTATTATCTACAAAAATATAATAAAGAGCTTTACTTTGATTTTGAACATGTTGTGTGTTTTTACAAGTGTATATGCAGGATTGTGAATTTTTAACTCATAGTCCATAAAGACCTCTCTTTATTTTATAAAATTGTTGCCGAAACAACATGCAAGTAAAAAAATAATTATGTTATTTTGATTTATCGATCTAGATTTCTTAAATGGTTTTTAAGGGATAAGTAATGATAAGTAAACGATTATTAATTCCTTTAATATTGCTTTCTAGTACTTTTACGAAATTTTTCAAATTTGGTGGCGGTTATGACTTCAACGGACACAGGAGAGGATTCTACAAAAAAATGGAAATAATATGAATAAACCAAATATTATTTCATTAAGATATACAATTACTAACCTCGTTTTTCTTTAAGTCCCTCTACTAACTTCATGATATGAGAGGCGTGTCCCAATTTTATTTAAACGGGCCATTCGTATTGGTAAGCTTTTCTTCGGTTAAGCGGAGAAAAGTGTAACCATCAACATCTTTCTATGTCATTATTATCATATCTAGATGAAGTCATATGCTCTTCAAGATGTTTTTTAACGTGCTCTGGGGACCACTCTTTAACGTCGTTAGGATTTTTGTCAGTCATCAAAGATCAACCTTTTTTATCGTGATTTGAGTTGCGGGAAGGTTGCGAGGAAGTGCTGGAGATACAAGTTTTTATAAACGTCATGGGTCTGAAAATAATTTA
This sequence comes from Funneliformis caledonium, assembly GCA_910591825.1. NCBI lineage: Eukaryota > Fungi > Glomeromycota > Glomeromycetes > Glomerales > Glomeraceae > Funneliformis > Funneliformis caledonium. The sequence goes on from CAJVPQ010001748.1 coordinate 7,825, forward strand.
GCCGTCATAGTCAAGGTTGCTGGGTGAAACCTATAGGTCTAGCTTACTGACGTATGAGAAACTAGTTGAAACGTTTTTCTAAAAATTTGAAAAAATGAGAAACTGTTAAACCTGCGAAACTGACGAAACCTGCGAAAACTGATAAAATTAAAAATTGATAAATAATAATATTGACTTTTATTGATATTTGATAATATAAAACAAAATTAATTTAAAAAAAAGAATATCTTATATATATATATATAAAAAAGATGGTGATTTGATAACTGTACAATTCATGATAACTTTGTATGCAATTATCTTCCCGTTCAACAGCTCCGTCCAGCTTTGATCACATTATTGATATTTTCACCATCAACATTAAATAAAGTGCTTTTATTAGATAGGGAGAGTAAACTCTCCCTTTAATTCAAATCTCTCATCTTTTATTGTACCACGCAACAACATGAAACCGCAGTTGTTACTGCCCTTCCTACCACTTCTTCTGCCACTTTTCCCGCCACTTGTTCTGCAATCACATTTCCTACTTCCTCTTTTACCATATCTCCTACTGTTTCTCCTGCTATATTCCCTGCTAAATCTCCTGTTGAATTAGCAACAAAATTTGATTTTGGACTTTGTAGTTTAGATGCCTGCATTATATATTTCTTGGGTTGGTTTTTGCAGTGTTTTTTTGTCTTCCTTGCTAATTTCGTGTTTTTTTGTAGGTTTCGCTTGTGGACTACGTCTGGAATTCTCTGGTAAGTTCTTTGGTTCGTGTTGGCGATATTTTACAATTTCATTTTTTTTTTGAAAATTATTTTTTTTCTATTTCAAGAAGAATATACTTTAAATTTAGATAAATTTATTGACAGGTTTAAAAAAAATAGCAAATACCCTATTGAAAATTATAATCTAGCCAAAATGGCCACAGCTTATAAGGAATATATTTATTTTGTTGGATAGAACAAAAGAAATATCAGTTAAGTCAACGACTAGATAAAAAAGCACAAAGGAAATATTAGAACGACAAGGTTACGGAGGAAATTATAGTGCACAATGGGGATTCCAAATTATTTATCACCCATGGAGATATACGATAAAATCATTACAGGATCCTGAAAAATATCAATGAATAGTATTTTATTCCGCCACAATGCCGTTTTTTGATCCTCATTTAAAGTGTATGTAAATAAGTGATACACCGCAAATCATCTGTTCCTCTGTGTGACTGCTTGTGCGACAAATCATAAGAAATCGATTCTCCAAAATATTTCCCTTACAACATTTAGCAGAATAAGATTTAGCAGAATAGCATTTACTGATATGAAATTTACTCCGGAGGTACGGGATATTTCTATTATATTCCGAGTAGAATAATATCTATATAACGTTGCCGGGTCTGAGCGAAAAAAAGGTAGAATATCTCCGGGATTAAAAAAGAATATTTTACAATGAAATTAATCAATCCAAACAAAATAACGTAACGCAAAATGTTAGCAATAGAAATTCCTTTTTTTATCGATTGACAACAAACTTACGCAGACTTTGCATGTACAACTTAACGGAATTTGACGAAAATTTTCCATTTTTTGTTTTAAATCAAAACATATGCAGGTACAGTACATTAAAGAACTTAATTTTGATTATCGAATTATAAAAAATATATATTGTACAACAATGTTACTGTATATTGAACATCCAATAAAGACTGTGCGAAATGCGAATTGCGTATGTTATAGCCAAGATATTTAAATCACATGATATACTCGAAGCCATAAAATCACACCCCTTGATAAAATTAAATCAAGTTGTTAACGTAATAAGTCACGTGAATTTATTTTTATGAGTAGGTGTTACGCACATTATTTTTTCTAACAAAAAATAATTTTTACTCAAATATGAAATAGGATCACAGTATACTGCAATATGAAAGTGCCAGCGAGAAATACTCTTTTTCTTATGGTTCAAAAAAAGAAGTACCTGCTTTCTCGAAATCAGAATAGTGAAATTTTTCTTAGTAAAGTGAATAGGATATGAATCACAAGTCCTGTACTTGTATTTAATTCAATGTAATGCAAATAAAAAAGACAAGTTCTTTGTTAACAATAGCATTATTAACAAGAAAAGAAATAAACCTTTATTCTTTTATGTGGAGAAAATACTTATATAAATGATCCATTTTTTCATTACCGTATGCTCATTTGTCTCTTAAAAGCTGCGTGAAAAATTTTCTGACCAGAAGGGGACATTATATTCTGAAAAATTATACCTGATTCCCTCTCGCAGTTTGATAGAACAAGTGAGAGCGAAATATTTATCTTATCTATATACACAAAACAAAATAACTTAAACTTTCAATCAGCCAAAAGGCACAGTGCTTGGATTAAGAGATAAAATAAAAGTTATGATTGTTTAACTAGTTTAACTGAAAAATATTTTAATTATAGACTATTGCTTTCAACTGAAATACAACTTATTTTTTGCATTATATAATCTGTATAAACTATCGCCTGTGAAAAATTGGCCAAAAATGCTATGCATGATCTGCTTATTCTAAGTTAAATCCTCTAATCTATAATTATTTTAATAAAGTATTTTTCAAGAAGCTCAGGAAGATCAATGAAACACTTTTAGAAATTCTTAATTGCGAGACAATTTAACTATCAGTTTAAGAATTTCTATGCAGTAGTTATTCAGCGAGCTTACAGAAATTACAAGAAAAGATCAGAATCTTTGGCAAAATGAATTTAGGAAGCAATAAGGAATGATGGTACTTCTGAGAGATAGAAGTATTTAGGTATTATTCCTCATGATAAATATTATTATTATATTAATAAAAAAACTAATAAAAGATAGCAGAAAAGCTGATTATTTTCACATACTATATAATTATATCTTATATAATACTAGAACTTGGCAGAAGAGAAATGAAATCAATTAACATACTGATTAAATTGGATAACCTTTGAATGTGTTATGAAATTATTATAATAGAAAGATTATATAGTTCTTTCTAGTATATTTTATTAGTATATCATGATAAAATGAACACAGAATCTCAAATATTATCTTAATACTAAAGAAAATCACATTAGTAGATAATTTATCAGAAAAGAACTGTTGAGATAAGTTAACTCGAATATCTATACTTCAATACCTAGAGACTGGTGGTATAATCATAAAGCATAACTAGAGCGTTCTCAAAAAGTTAACAATAGTATAATCAGTATTTTTATATAAACATAAAGCTATGAAATATATTTTTTACAAAAAAAACTCTATAAATATATTCAATTAGCTATTTTTTTCCTGACAGGATTCCTTCAAGACTAAATAATTTATTATTCAACTACAATGTATATTAGTATGTGTGACATAAATTAGCACATTTTTGATCCTTGTTAAAGTATATATGATGTAATAAGTGATACATCATAAATCATTTGTAACTATATAACTGCTTGTGTGACAAATTAATTTTTACACATAAGAAACCAATCTTAAAAATATTTCAAATTTTTTTCTAGTGAATAGCATTTATAAATTTATTTCCTCTGAAGCTATAACTATTAGATTCTAACCAGAGTATATTTATATATTATTACTAGAACTTTATTACTGAGTGATTGAGTAAATGAAATAAAAAAAGTATATATATGTATATTTCTCAATATTTTTATAATATTGAGATCTACAATACACATTTCGCATGTCTTATTCTTAAACATAAAATTTTAGTTTAAAGTGCCTTGCATATTTCTCCTATCTCTTTTCCAACATTAATACAAATTAAGAGAGATATAAAATAGAATCATTTAAAAGAGCAAGTATACAAAATTTTTAGTTCAAGTTGCTAAGATATTTTATTAGACTACTAACAAATTTTTATTATGGCAAATTTAGTAGCTAAGATTAAAACTCTTTTGTTAGAAGGACCTTTTGATGCTATATACTCTGCTACTATTATATATCATATAATGAATAAAAATAATTTACCTCTATACAAAGAATAGTAAAATGAATGGTTAGGTCATCATTATTAAAAATAGAAGATTTTGAATGAAAATTAAAGGTTTTAGAGATTTTACCAGAGGTTAATAATAATAGATGAAATTATGATATGTAAACTGTTTTGACTGATGAAACTACGACAGCTATAATGGATATAGTTTTAGTATGTCATTACTAAGGTTAGGAGATAACAGTCTGAAAGAGTGATATTGTTAGGAAATTTCTTTAGATGTTAAGAATTTCTACTACCTTTTAGCTATATGTGACTATTCTTACTTTTAATTAAAATATCTGATAATACACATGTAAAATATTATCCACATTTATTATATTTACGTGATCACTAATATATACTAATATTTGATATAAATTTATTATAGATAAAAAGCGAATACAAAAGTATTATAGGAATAAACACAATAAAGGTGCTGAATATAATATAAAATATTATAATATTAGAACGTGTGTAGGGTTTTATAAGAGAAAATTACGAATAAATTTTATTCATAATTTTCTCTTACAAAACCCTATACACATATTTCACACAGACTAATCAGCTTTTAGAAAAAAATTTGACATCTGATAATATAAGAGAAGAAATAGAACAGAACATTAATTTATTAAAAGAAAAGCTTAATGTATATATCATGCTATTTTATTATTATTTCTATATATTTCAGAGTTTATAAAATGCTTTGTTTTAATAGCATCTAATGATAGAAGATAATGTATCTCTCTATGATACTTTTAAGAAAAAAGTTAATAACATCAATATCTTACAACTTATATGATGAGATCTAGAGGCAAGTATAGTTTTTAACGATAATTCAGAAATGATAAATACTTTTAAACACAGGCAGAAACATGTCTTTATGATAAAAAATTATTATATATTCAATATAATTATGTTAAGTAATGAGAAAAAATATCTGAGAATAATCTTTCCTGATCAGTCATACCTAACTGATCTGTAAGAGAGTGTTTAAGTGAATTTTTCCAATATTGATTATATCTACTTAATTTTTTCTAAATTAGAAACTGTGTGAGAAAATAAAATGTGATCTTTCCATTTTGATTGTGGCTAAGTGTAATTCATTTGGTTAAGAATTTCAACAAATCAGTTATTTCAAGAATGACTAAAATATTTTACATAATAAATCTTGAAAAGAGAATAAATTTGATTTAATAAAAGTTGCGAAATATATTTTAGTTATGCTGTAAATACTTTCACCATTTTTTATATAAATAATCATAATATTTTTAACATATTCTTTTTCACTAATGGCAAGATATTGAGTAATCTGATATTTGCTATAAGTACATCTCTTAGTGAATAAAGTGAAGGGACTTAAGTTATAAATATTATAGTTCTATTACTTTAAGCAAGTCTGATGAATCTTTCAAATAAATATATTTGCTTAAGCACGTAAGTGAAAAAACTGATAAAATCATGTAAGATATAAAATACTTATATAATTTATTTTTGTTATATTACAGAGCTAAGCATTAAAATTTAGCAAGTAAGGCTCAAAAAAATTAAGAAGTAATCAAAAAGCAGATAGGAAAGAAGCCTGATATTATAGAATTAATAAAATAGGATGATAAAATTTTTGAATTAATTTATACCAAATCTTCACATATCATTTGTAATGAAACTAAAAAGATGATGATAACGTAAAATTATGAAAAGAAACATTAGATAGAGCTAGTTTTATTAGTGCCTTATATAGGTCAACTGGTAATCAATTTAATATAGTAGAGATTCAAGTTACTAGTTCAGTTATACATTTAAATATTTTCGTAAAGAATTTGACAAGTATACCATAATATTTTCATATTGATCATACAGAAATCCCTCTATTACCAAGTAATATATTATGAGTTAAGTCTTTTATGCATATTTTTTAACTTTAAGAAATATTATGATTGTAAATAAGAGTTTACTAATATAAGCATTAGATTAAGTTACCTCTCATCTGCCCTAAAATATTAATCTAAGTTCTACCGTTTTTATACCACTATATAATAATTAGCTAATATAGATTTTTTCATATATTTTATCATAAAATATCATGTATTACAGATAAGTTTCTGAACCTTTATATTTATTTTTGCATGTATTAATAAAAAATTTTTCTTAGTAAATTTACTTACAGGCTATAAAGAAAAAATCACATTTTTTTATTTTTGAATATTAATATACTAATAATATATTATGTAAACATATAATTTGAAATAGATGATTTCAGATTAGCTGATTCATTAAAATATGCATTGCCAGACTTGAGTTTGAGAATGGTAAAATTAAGGCTGAGAATAATAAAATTATGGCTGAAAATTTTGAACTTAAGACCAAAGTTGCAAAATTGGAAGATAAGCAAACACAAAATGAATTAATAAAAAATTTGCTATCTGTATCACAAAAAACATTAATGCTAGTTAGCAAAAGTAATAAGTGTGAGTAATTATTCACATGCATGTGATTTGATCAAAGTAACTAATCTGCTAGATGTGTTGTGATATTAACACATGAATTATTTTTTCTTATAAAATTTCTGAATACGTAAAATTTTTCTTATAAAATTTCTGAATCTATAAATTTCTCAAAATTTTTTTATTATCTATAAGAAATGATTAGTATACAAATATTATCTTTTTACATATATTATTCAAAGCAACTTAATCAGCTTTCTCGTTCTATCAAAATAGATACATGGTGATGTCTTACATCACAAAAATATCTATTATTACTAAAATAGACAAGTAGTATCCATCCTGAAGTGAAAGATTTGTTAAATAAGGCAGTTAAAAGTTATAATAAGCAAAAAGAGCATTAGAAGATAAAGCCTATTACTAGCGAATGTGAAACTTTATTAAGGTAAGAAAATGAGAAATTGTGTATATTAAAGCAAATATTAGAAAAAAGATTAAAGAGCTTCTCAATTTGTAAGAGTAATATAAGTTTCATGAGATAGTTATGATCAGGTTTTAGAAAAGAATGATGAGAAAATCACTCAATTATCAAATTTGGTAGCTTTTTTTAAAAGTATAATTTCTGATATGAGAAAAGTCAGTATTGTTATGGGACATTAATGGAACACTGATAGGATATAGATGAAACAAATAGAATATTTAGGACATAGTGTAAGACAGATTAGGACATATAACTAGAATAACAAATCTCTGAGACAATCAAAAATGTATATCACTGAGAAAAACCATTATATCAGCTGAAAAGTTTATTAACCTGTTAAAAAATAGATGCTAACATTTGAAGAATATTATTTTTGCTAAAGATAGAAAAATTGTTACTCTTATTGATCAGATTCTTTTCAAAATAAAGCATAATGATGTGACTATAGAACTAGAAATATATTCTAACACTCATAAAAAAAAATTATAGACGAAGAGGCATAGTGAATCTAAACATAATCTAGAAATTAGAAAAAATATATATACTATCTGGAAATAAGTTTGCGCGGTCAGTTTTTTGAATTTTATTTGAAATTGTATATAATAAAATCAATTGATTTTGGTATCAATTGAAAGCCTTGATTCTTATTTATATAACTATTTGTTATTATAATACATACAAAATAAAAATAATTATCAACATAAATAAATATAATGTAATGATAATCAATCTAATAACTTATTTCTAACAAAATGGGTAAAAATTCTGAACTTACCGTTATTGAATGAGCACAAATAATCAGATTATATAAAAGTGGTCACAGAAAGTCCGATATTATTAGAATTATGAATCGACCAGAGTCTACAGTTAGAACAATAATTCAACAATATGGAGATTCAGATAACATATTAAGCAAAAAAAGAAGTGGTCAGCCTCCGTTACTTGATGATAAAGATTGTAAAATTTTAAAAAAAATTGTTAAAAAAAATAATAAAGCTTCAGCTGATATAATACAAAAGAAATTTTCAGCAACAACTGATCAAGATATTTGTAATAAAATAATTTGGAAGAATTTGCATCAAATTGAATACAATTCTTATCGAGCTGCAAAAAAACATTTTTAAATGAAAATCAACGCCAAAATGACTAGAATAGTGCTTAGAAAGACAAAATTGGACAGTACAACAATGGAGAAATGTCATATAAAGCGATGAATCAAAGTTTACTTTTTTTCATAATGATAGTCCTTCTCGAGTTTGGCGTGAACCAGACACTTGTTTTAATATTGAAAACCTGAATCCATCCATTAAACATGGTAGTGACAGAATCATGGTTTGGGGATGTTTTTCAGGCAAAGGATTGGATCCTTTAGTGAAAATAGAAGGAATAATCAATCGGCATGATTATATAAAAATCTTAGATGTTAACCTGTTGCCATTTATTGATTTAAAGTTTCGTAACCGATCTTACAAATTTCAGCACGATAATGCACCCATTCATACAGCTAATGATGTTAAAGCATGGGTTGCTAAAAAAAAATTAAAATGTAAATTAACTGGCCTGCTCAATCTCCAGATTTGAATCCCATTGAGCATCTTTAGGATTATCTTGAACGTTTGTTGCGTAACCACCTAAAAAACTTACAGATTTAGAAGTGCAATTAAAGAAGAATGGAAAAAAATTCTGCAAGAAACTTACCTAAAATTAATTAATAGTATGTCTCAAAGAATAAAAGCATGTATTACCAATAATGGTTGGCCAACTAAATATTAATATTTTGTTAAAAAAAAAATGATAATAAACTATTTTTTCAAAACTGCACAAATTTATTTACTATTTTTTC
>CAJVPQ010001749.1:0-16571 GCA_910591825.1 Funneliformis caledonium
GAATTTTAAAGTGGCGGATAAATAGTTGTAATAGTCTTAATGCTTAAATTAATTTTTAATAGTTTTCAAGTTTATGAATATACAATTTGTTTATAATAAATACTTTATAATAAGTTTTCCTAAACTCCATGGTTAAGTTAATTTATTTACCAATAAAGAATTTACATATTTTATATTGTGCGATCCCACTCATTTTTTAAATGACTTCAAATTAATATTCCTTTTAATTTCACAGAGAAAACTGCATCAGAATTTGTTCATTTTCATTTTCGTTGACTTCTATAACTTTTTTTGTTAAATCAAAAGACATCAATATACAAGATCTATCGAAATATCAAGCATCACCTCAAATAAAAGCTTACATGTGATAATACAAACAATCTTCTAGGCCGGTGAGAAATTTAGCAAAGATGTACCAAATAACCTCCATGATTTGCAAACATATTATGAAATAGAGAAAAACTTTAATGAAAAAAATATCTTCAGGATTTAACATCGAAAAAAAAAAAAGGTTCTTATCCTTCATCTAGTAATTTCCTTTAAGGTGAGGGTCAGAATTAATTAGTCTCTGTTGATTCTAATGAATTTATTTTCAAGATCAATAATATTTTTTGAACCTTTGGTAGCTTTGGTTCTCTGCATACTATTCATTGTTTAATTATTTTGGCTTGGCAACCTTGAATCCACAACGAATGACCTTTAACGCTTGATGCTCAGCAGATCAATAATAACCGAACCAGATGTCAATGCCAAACTCTTTCAAGAGTCATAATTAAAAGAACATTCAAAGTAAGGAATCGTGGCTACATTAGTTTCTTAAAGTACTAATTCAGGAACAAATCTTTATGTCCTCTTCATAATTTGGAAGTCAACCAACAAAGAACAGCATGTTCACATGTTTGAACGCATCTCTCAAATCCTGTTTTAAATTCAACTTTAATAACAGTATGAAATTTTAATGTATTTTTATATACGAATTTTTTCAACTGTTTAACTAATATAGAAATAAATATCATACCAATATTCTAATATCTGGTAAATATCTGCTTAAGAGGCATCGAATCATACAAGATACATAATTTTTATGACCTGCCCACATTCACTGTTTTTCCCATAGAATTAAAAGTCAGTGGAAATAATAATAAAATAAAAACGATAAATAATATGTTAAAGTCCATACCTTTGCACGTACTTCCTTAATTGTATAAAGTGCCCATGCCTCCCGTCTTTGTCCTTTTCGTATTTATCTGATCAACCATTCCTGTCAAAAACCTTTTGTAAACATTCCTTCGGATATAATTATCAAAGAGCAACCAACAGAATTAATAATTCCTCAAAAACATGATCATTCACAGGCTCCGCCTCTTCCGAATTCTCTTTAGGAGTCTCGCTTATATTTTCTTCGGGAATAAATAATGGTCAAACCATGAAATGTTGATCCGTAAATTCAATCTATTTTAATATATGACAACAGCATGTTGGTATTAGAAAATTTTCTCCGATCTCCGAAATGTTAAAATTACGCGTTTATACCTCACTCAAACTGTCAATTTCGAAGAATCCGCATAAAGTTAGAACTTTGACGCCATTACTGCTCGACAACAACGTTGGTCATATTCTCGACTATATTGAAAGAATCCTCAGGAATCCTCAGCGACATAGACGAAGATGTTGATGCTCAATTAGTAGAACAGTATCTGAATTCCAACTGATTTGCTGGTGAATTTTTTGACAAAAGATCTTCATGTTCTGATTTTGGTAATTGGGAGATTTACCCACTATTTCTATTTCTATTTACAGTTAGTTTTGTTAGTTTAGTTAGTTTACTTTTTTTTTTTTTAAACATTAAATTGTTTATAACCATTGCAAATCCGTTTAATATTATTATTAATCTATATTACATTAATTTCGGCTTCCATGACCATTTTGAAGTCAAGACGTCGTTAGGACAAAAGTCGAATATTTCACGGAACTGGAACGTGATGCATAAACATAAATCACGTGAAAAGTTTTTGAAGTCCCCAATATCTATGAAATGACATCAGGAATTGTCTAAGTATATATCCCAATGATCATACAAAGCGTCAGAAGATTTTATCTTCTTACTCCTTCTGTTATTACTAATCATTGTTTTGAAGTTGTAAATTATTGCTGCGACGTTACCAATGTTTTAATGAAATTAGGATAATTAAATAAAGATTTCTTAACCTTTGATACAAATGTAATCCCAAAGTCTTTGAAATTTGCTTCCATAAATCATAAGGTCATCAAAAAATGAATCATGGAAACAAACCCTACACATTTTCAAATAAGAACATCAATTTAATCACCATTTTATCCCGAAAATAAAGGATAAACAGTAATACCTTAAAAACTCGATACCTGAAATTTTCTCGCACTGAACTATCTGCTTTAGGATTGCATGAAGTTGAAAACAACAAAGTTTTAATTTAAACTCAGACCGACAGAATTATTTCAGCTTGTTCCAGCGGAAAATTGAAGAAATTTTTGGAACAAGGCAATAGGATATTACAAATACTTGCTGATGACATTTTTCTAGTTATAACGAGGTTTTTTTTTTTAAAAAAAAAAAAAATATTACATATATTAGGCGGTACAATTTTTATTTTATATGATTAATCATGTGATACAAAAAATTTAATTAATATAAATTATTTAAAATTTTATTATAACAATTTTTTTACAAGAGTTACTTATTACAGATAAACGATTAGACTTTTCTATATTACAAATATAATCCTTCTACATAATAAATACATTTTAAACTCCTTAATTAAAAAAAACAAAAATAAAATGACTGGAATTTTGACCAGAAAAACTTCTAATTTACGCAATTATCAAAAGTGTTCATTAATTCTCTCGTATTTTTAACTTTCTAAGACCAAAAACCAGCAAAAAGTACTTCCATATCCTTGCAATGATCAAATAGATTTTCCATCTCCCTGATCGGCCGGAGCGTAGCGAAGGACTCAAGATGTCCGTTTCCTTACCATAGTATTTAAGGTTTGGACAGAATCTGAGATGGAACAATCCAACTGCACCGATTAGAAAATATTTTCATGGGGAGTAATTTCATTTAACTCCCCATGAAAATGCCATTCTGTAGGCTATGGCCGGTTAGCATTTGCAATGAGGTCTTCTTTAGTTAGAAGACCGTTGTGTATATTAGCATTTGCAATGAGGACTTCTATCGTTAGAGGGAGGAAGGGCGAGAATGAACGAGAAGTTCTAGGCATTTTATTTTGTGATTTAATTATTTTTATTCTTTATATTGTTTTAATTGTTTATTTTATTTTATTTTATTTTATTTTTTGATAAAAAGTGAAATTTTTTTGTCGACTTTTTTCTGCCCTGCTTATTTATTTATATTGGTCAAAAAATTTGATTTGATTTGAGATTTAATAATCATCTATTTTTACAAATGGAAATTATTTACCCTGGTATTACTTACACAGTTGTGTTTAAAGACACGATAAAATAGAAAAAAAAAAAATGGATTAATTGTTATTGTTTTTATGATAAGAAATTATATTACAACTATTACATCTTCATATGACAGATCAGATTAATTATGTAAATACATGAGAATATTTTTAAGGGTAAACAGTACAGAATGATAACAATAGTAAATGGAACTTTGATTGTTATATCTTTTCACAAAATATAATTACATTCTCGTATAAGAACAATATCATAATTTTTATACATTCATGTTCCGACTAGAATGGTCTTTTTAAACTTTGAATGAACTACTTAAACAGTTGACGTCCCATTTGATTACACAACATAATTGTGACCTAAAAGGCGTAGTTATTTTCATATCATCAATTTATTGATACGAGAGACGCAGTAATGTGAATTGGTGATAATTTCATTTAATAATTCAACTTTACTTAGGGTTGGGGTGATACGATAATTGATTAGAGGTAATGGCAAACGCCATTGGCCATTGAACTTTGCGATCACATTTATAAAATTAAATAACCGAAATTTATATGTTTCTGTTCGTTCAACATTACTCTTAACCCTCCAATTCCATCATGAATCCTCTCATTAACTTTTTTAATTGTTCTGTTTTGCTTCTAATTCATAATGTTCATGAAAATGTATTTACAAAATATCAATTGCAAGTGATGGTAATCATTTCCTTTTCTAGATTATCTTAATTGCAAGTAATTGGATGATGTTTTTTTTTTTTTTAGAATTTCTAAGATATTATTTTATATTCAAAATAAAAATTTTTTTAGAAAAGATATAATTTATAATATTGATCATAGTAATTTAATATTTGATTACAATTTATTAAAAAATTAAAATATATTTTATTAAAGAGAATTTTTATATAGAAATATTTAGTAAAATCAAAGTTATAAGATATAATAAAACATATTCTTAATATAACTATATTATTAATATTTTTAAATAGTAATTTTTAATAAATAAAAAAGTTTTAGAATTTATTTATTAAATTAATAATAAAATTAATTTTAATAATTTTTAAATAATTCTTTATAATTATTTATAATTTAACTCTAAAGATAAAATTTTATTTTTAATTTTTGAATTTATTTATTTTAGTTAAAATAAACATATTGGTTTTGTATAATTTTTTAAAAAGAATATTTTGCATTAATATTATTTTTAAAAATTAGTAAAGAAATATACATATTATCAATAGAAAAAATTGCAACTCCAAATATCATATAAGATTTTACCAATTAATAATGATTTCACATTAGATGATCTTTCAACTTCACTAAATAATAATTAACAATAATTTTTATTTTGCTTATTTTTTCTATTTTTTCTGAATTTTCTTTACTGTCTATTTATTCTGTTTACTTTATTTTGTTTGTAATTCTTATAACGTTTTTAATTTATTTTATTTCTTTTATTATTTTATAGTTTATTTTACTTTTATTATTTTATTACATTTAAGTAAAATTTATTAAAATATACATATTTAATAATTTATAATGTAACAAGTAGTTAACAAGACCCTAAACATTTCTCATTTAACTCATAAGTGATATATAGTAAAATGTATTTTTTACAATAATTTGATTAATATCAATATTAGAGATATGAGTTTACTATTATTATTTCTCTTATTGAAATGATTTTAATAATATTAAAATTGTCTAAATCCAATTATTAGTAAGCTTAAAAACTGGAGTATGTAAGATAATAAATTTTGAAAACTCTTCTATAACACGTAATTTTTGCTAAAATTTATATATAAACTTTATGTAAACTCTAATTTGAATTTTATAAGAGATTTTAAGATTCTTAGTTAGCTATAACAATTTAATTTTGTATAAATAGAATAGCTTTTTACTCAAGTTATAAATTAATTTTTTTACAAATACTAAGTTTTAATATTATTAATAAAGGATAAATTTAAAATTACTTTTTACTTTAATATTATTTTTTTATCTAAGATTTGTTATGAAATGTTACATCAATTTATTTTTAAGTTTATTATTATAAAATTTAATTAAATAATATCTTAAATTCTAAGACATAATAAATTGCTGAATTGAATCAAGTATAATGGATTCCTATAAGACTTAGAAAAAATCTTACTCTAATATGTAGAATCAATTATTGTAGTCTTTTAATTTAGATATTAAATAACTGAAAATAAATTTAGTGACTAGAGCTTTGCATAAGCTAAATCACTTGCAAATTAAATGAGTCAGCTTGTTTAGACTTGACTTAAACTACTATAAAATGAATTATAAATTAGATAAGTTAGCTTATGCTGTAACTTAGTTCATATTATAACTTAATTTGTTAATTTGCATTTTTTTTTAAAATAAATCTAAAGGAATTTTTCTTTAAAGAAAGTTGCTCCAATAGCATTTTTTTAAAGAAAAACATACCAGCAATATTTTCTTAAAGAAAAATGTATCTAAAATTGAATTTCTTTAAAGAAATTTACTTCTAAAAGTGTAATGTCAAAAAATTACTTTAGAAGCATTTTCTTCAAAGAAATGCTTTAAGAATTGTTAATTTTTAGAAAATTATCTCAAAGCATTTTTCTTTAAAGATACATTTTTAGAAGTAATTTTCTTTAAAAAAAATGCTTCTAAAAGTAATTTTCTTCAAAAGTAATACCTTCAAAAGTAATTCTATTAAAAAAAATACATCTAGATATGATTTTTTCAAAGAAAAAGCCATAGAGACAATTTTTTCAAGAAAATCATTCTGAAAGTGATTTTTTTTAAAAAACATCTTCAAAAACATTTTTCTTAAAGGTAATCATTCTAAATATTTCTCTCAAAAGAAATTATTCTAAAAATATTTCTCCTAAAGTGAATTATTCTAAAAATATTTTTCTTAAAGGAAATCATTTTGAAAATGTTTTTCTTAAAGGGAATTATTTCAGAAATATTTCTTTCAAATAGATTATTTTAAAATTGTTTCTTATAATTGAAATGTTTTTCTTAATAGAATTTTATTTCAAAAAATAAACTGATTAAGTTAAATTATAAGCTAGCTTAACTTGACTTAAATTATCAAATGATCTTTTTAAGTTGAGCTGAAATAAAAATGACTTAACTTAAATTAATTTAAAGCCAAACTATACTAGTTTATACAAAGCTTTACCAGTGATAATATAATTAAAAATTTAATATAATTAATTTAAAAAAATTATAATACTTTCCAAAAATTCTAATTTATAATACTTTTTTTAAATAATACAATAAAACTTTTATTATTTATAATTATTTTTTAGAAATAAATTAAAAAAATTATATAAAACTGTAAAAAAAAAAAAAGTAAAATTATTTTCAATAAAATTAACTAATTATTTTATATTATTTAAAATTTAAATAAATCTATTAAAATCTTTTTATTTAATATTTTTAAACAACAACTTGTAATAATATCTTTAGTTTATTAGTTTCTTTATTTTTAATTTTTTTAATCTTCTTCATTTTATTTTTTTAAACAAATTTATTTAAAGGATTTATTGCTAAATAAAATTACATATTAAAATATAATTTTTAATAAATTATTTAATATTTTATTAATTTTATATTAATAAATAATTACTTTTTTTAGAATAAATTATATTAATTAAATATATATAAAAAATAAAATTAATAAAAAAAATGTGATAAAAAATTTCAAAATATTATTAATTTATTAAAAGTTATTATCATAGTAAAAATATATCTAATAAATTATATATATTGTCTAAAATTTATAATAAATGAATTATAAAAATGAAATATTTAGTAATAAAAAAGAAATATCATAAAAGTTAACATATTAAAGAGTAGATTTTAAAATATTCAATGTATATAAAAAGGAAAAAAGTATTAGTTATTTATAATAATAAAGAAAATTCAAATTAAAGGATAATATTTAGAAATTATATGTTAAATTATAATAACTTTTGTTTAATATTTCACATTTTATATATAAAAACTTTTAAATCATTATAATAAAATTTTTTTTATAAATTATAAATTTACAATAATTAATTATTAATTTATAAATTTTTTTTTTATTCTTAAATGTCAAAATACTTAAAGATTTTGCAATTATATTATTAATTTTTACTAAATTTTACTATTATAGATCTTTATTTATTACATCAAACAATTTATTAATATCATTATTTTTCTTAGTAGATTTCTTAATATTTTAAAAAATATAAATATATAATATAAATATTTCTTTTATTATCATATTATTGCTAATACTTTCTTTTTTTAATACAGCTAAAGTTTTTACATAATATATTTTATAAGATATATATTTTAGGTAATATTTTTTTGCTACTTCTTAAAAGTTTTTTTATAGCATTATTTTTCATTTAAATTGAAACTTATTATTAAAAAGTCATCAATATTATTATATAATAATATTATTAATATTGATTTTTATACTAACAAATTTATGCTTAATATTTTAATATGCAATCTTTGTTTTATCAACCTTTCTTAATCATTTTTTATATTTTATTTAGTAATTATATTTATTATATAATAATTATTTAACATATATATATATTAGAGATCAATTTTATTGGCCTATGCTATGCTGATCACAAATAGTAAAAATTATTATTTATCAACATTAACTTTTTTATATAATGAAATAGTAGAAGAAAATTATTGATGCTAAAAGTCAAACGGGTGACCATTATAACTTTACGATCAATTGGTTTTTCTTTATTGCATTATAGCACTCCTCAAGGATTTTTAGATATAATTCTATCACTCATCCCAATCATTGGAATTTTTGTAAAGACTAAGAATCTTGAACTAATAATGTTAAGATAACTCGTAGAATCAGATATTTAAAAAGGTAATAAAGTATCGTAATACTCTTCTTAATAGATATTATATTAGAGTCTCCTCATTAACTGATTCTTCTTACGACTAACAGAAGTCTCTCATGCAAATAATGAGCCCCATCTTTAGATGTTGTATCAGCTTTTCTGAACTGTAATTATAGGTCTGGTTAAAATACCTTATTACAAGAAAAATTTCAATTGAAACAGAAATTACAGCTCTTTGAAATTAAATTCATATGTTCCTCATCGTAATTTCATCTTTGATAAGAATCTTTCATGTCACAAATAGAAATGATAGGGTTTATATTTATCGCGCTGAAAAGGTCATATAAATGCTTATGAAATCTTAGCCAAGATTATACATTGAACAAATATATCACTGAATCTTTACGACTTTAAATTTGCATTGGAATTTGGATATGATGTTAGATTGGCAATACTTCATAAAAACGCTCGAGTAATGGATCTAGTATCGCGTATCATTAAAAGGTACTCCTATTATGGTTCCTGAACTTCACAAATCATTATCAAAATGGCTTTTGCATAAGAATGATGCTGAACTTTCAAAGCAGTGTGATCACTTTGTAAATATTTTTCCCTAGTCAAACTTAACAATCATTTGTTAAATCAGCTCAATGGTATATTAGATCAGTTGCATAAGCTTATGATATTGAAAATCTGGAATTACTTTTGGAAAAGAAATCAATATGTTAATTATTGATTCAACTCTTAATTAACACTTACTGCAGTCGATCTGGAAAAATATAAAAAGATATTCTGCAAATTATGGGAATGTGTATGTGGGTTCTATATGCTTTAGTAAAATTGGAAATTTTCAAATGGCTATCAATATTATTGGTAATGCACATAGTACGAGTTAAGAAGTTTATACAACTCGTTGATGCTTAACATGAATGAAATCACGAAATGGATTGTTGAAACTATCAACTGACAAGCGTGAGTTGCAGTAAATGACGAGTGTGTAATTAGTTAGTTTATTACAATTATTTTTGTAATATTTCAAACCAGTTTATGTAGATTCCACATTCCTACTGGATCGTTAAAACATTTACATATTAGTTGTCATATTACATAATTCATAAAGTATATACATGTATATCCAAGAAATAATCGAAAAATTTCTACGTATATGAAGGATTTTTGGATAGTGGTGATATGCTAAGTTTTGTTCGATATATAGATGATGATGCATCATTGGACCAGACAGCATTGGAACTTTTTAAGTTTTACAAGTGGTAGTACTGTAACTTCAAATGGTAAATAAATAATATAATTATATTTCCTTATTTTCATTTTAATGTATTAATGCTGTTCTTTTATCATAGGCATCATTTTTTACTAAAACATTTTTATACATGGATGTCAAAGAATTTGACTTTCTGATAAGGAAAATTTTACGATTTTAAAATTGCTTATAATCTAATTTAGTGCGATAGTAAGTTTGAAATTCTACCTGATTGATTTATTAATTAGTTTTTGAATGGTATCATTTAGTTTCTTATTATCTTAGTCTTATCTAGTATTAAATCTGATTTCTTGTCATCAAAATCTATCATTTCAACGCAGCCGTTTGGGTAGCTTCATTGGTATCATAAATGTATTAACAGACGAAGCCCAGAAAGTTTCTGGTTCTGAGAAGCTCACCTCTATGTAATTCAAATTACATGTTCTAGTCAGTGAAGATATTAGCATTTCCAAAGATTGGCTACTTAGATGGCTGAAAATGAATGCACAATAATTCATCCATCACCTGGTAGAACATTTTTTTTTTTCATTCGTCTTAAAATTACTGAATTAATTCTAATTATAATGATGGAGTCAATTATTATCTATTAATGCTAGCATTCGGATACTTTCATTTCAAAATATTTTCTGATATTTAAACAAGCGTAACCATAACCGTTTCAACATTTTGCACTCAATACCAAAGTTATCATTATGCATGAAACAACAGTTACAGAGATCTGTATTGAAGGTTCAACATCTCGTCGTCAACAGACAAGAGAAAAAATTCCTTATGATGTGGTATTGGCAAAATTGGATATAGCTGGTGGATTGGCTAAGACTTAAGATTAGAGGTAAAAATTTCATGTGGAACCTTCAAACTAAAGAGTCACGTCACAAACCTTTGAATGCAAATGATATTGATAGGCCTAGACAATGTTACCTAGTAGGATAGATCAGTCCTTATAGAACTAGTAGATAGATAGATATCAAAAGCCATATAGGAGTTAGATCAAATTTAGAAAAATAACGTTTTGGATAAATGTTGTAAGGAAGGATTTGGTATATAATATTTTAATCATGTATAAGAAGTCACGTGGCTTATGCCTTACGCTTTTTTATTTTTAATTTTTTTTTTTAAAAAAAAAACTTAGTTATGATTTTCTATAGAAGGAAATGAACAGTTCAATTGAAGAAGCGAGAATTATGGTTGACAAGCACAAAGGCATAGATTTATTAAACAAATAAGGGAATATTTGAAAATGGATAGATAATAGGTTTCAAATAAGTTATTAGCTTTATTTCATTATAACATGAACAATTAATAAATTTGTTTGCTTGACATTAAATGGAAAGTAAATAAACCTTTATTTGATACCGCTGAAATTACATCAATAAAATCGAATTCAAACATCAAATTCATGATATTTGGGTTCAACTTTTTCCAAATCTGCTTAAACATATACTATTTAATGAAATTTTCTTTAATTTTGATTTAAGCGACAAGATAATTTTTGAACTAGGAATACTTGTGCCTCTTTGAATGTCAGTTCATTATGGAAATTTGTATATATGCAATTGCGTTATATAATGTACATATTTAAATTTTTAATTGTGCTATTATAGGTTCATTGATTATCTAAATCCTAAAGCAGCTTCTACAGAATATTATCGATTTGTGATTCTATTATTAATTAAAAATGATTTAGAGGGTAGTAAAATAGGATTAGAAAATAAGAGGTTGCTTTTATTTTGATAATAAATACTATAACAAATATAATCTTATACTACTATAACTATAACTATAACTAGAAACATTAGCTACTTTATCGTTAAGCAATATCTGCATCTCTCACCACGACCCTCCACCTGATCTAACCGTCACTATTCTGAATCTGCGCATATCACTTGATTAGCAAGTGGAGGTTTTCAATTTACGCAAGTTTGAAAAGGTTGAGTACCTTTTCAACATCACTTTCTAAACTCTCATTTTTTAAAAAGCTTTTATTTATAGCTTTAAACGTGGTTCAGGTAATAAAATAAGTTTGCTAGCTGGCTGTCCTTTTAAATTTGAACCCTATTAGGCTTATCTAATTTCATCTATCCTCTTTTTTGGAACCATTATCTTCTGGTTTAAAAGGTTTTTTTTTTTTCTCTCTCTCTCTCTCCTTGATAGCTTCATATATTTCAACTTTTTTTTCTTCAACTTCATTTTGAAGTTTAAATCGGAAAGGATTTTTTTCTCTCTCTCTTTTCAATAGCTTCATATATTTCAACTTTTTTTTTCAAAAGTTCTATCTTTTCATTTCTAACTTCGTTTTGAATTTTAAATTGGAAAGGGAGGTTTTTTTTCTCTCTCTCTCCTTGATAGCTTCATATATTTCAACTTTTTTAGAACCATTATCTTCTCTGGTATCGAAAATTATAGAAGTCATATATAGGTAAGGTTTAAGTTTAGGTATAGAATAAATTTGTTGCAGGTTTATCACCACAAAAAATTTCTCGTTTGTGATCTTATATTCGCACTTGATTGGTTCTTAAATACATTTGATTGATATAATTTATATCAATAACATAATTTGTTTAAATTAAAATAATAATTAATAGATGATGTGAAAAAGATAATATTATTGAATTTCTATATATATATTTTAGCATAAAATTATAATATGATTTATAAATAAAATAAGTATTATTAATTAGCCAAAATTAATAATTTTAAGGTGTTTAGTAATTTTTAATAAAGAATATAACATTATTGATCAATTCTAATTTTTTTTTGATTAAAAAAACTTATTTAAAAACATTTTTCTTATATAACTTTAATTTTATTTAATTTAATCATTCATAATTCTTTTTTAACTGCAAATATTAATTTTTTTAAGAATATAAAAAATAAAGAGATTTTGTAAATTAAAATTATTTTTTTATTATTAATAAACTATTAAGTATTAAATATTATTATTATTAAAATTATATTAATTTTAATATTATATTTTATTATAATTTTTTTGATTTAGATTTATGCAAAAATAATATAAAAAAATCATAAATAACTAAATTTCATATTTTATTAAACTTATAAATAGATTTCAATAACTAATACATTAAAATATTAATTAAAAATTATTGCTTTTTTTTATAATTTTAGAAATCCTATTGAAAGAATCAAATTAAATAAAAAAAAAAATTAATTGAAATTTTATATATTACTATCTTAGCAAAGTAGATATTATTTTATATAATGTAATCTTAAAATTCTATAATTTCTAGACTAAAATCAATTTATATAATAAAAAAAAATATTTTTTTATATAATATTAAAATAAAATCTATTAATTTAATATCAGTTTAATTTATTTATTTTTATGATATATTAGAAAATTTTCTTTTATATATAAAATACAAGTTTATTAAACCAAATTTATTATAATAAAATCATATACTACAGTCAACTCTTGATATAACGAATTTTTGAATAAATATAATAAAAATACTCTTGTTATAGTGAATTGATCAATCAAATCTCTTAAAATTTTCACTATAATTTTATAGCAAAATTGAGGTTTAGAACATAGAATTCATTATAACAAAAGTTGACTATATATACTATGTAATATTAAATTTATTATAAAATTTTATATTTAAAATTTTTTCACTTACTTTTTTTATAAATATAATTTAATTATTTAAACAAATAAAAAAATAAAATATATTTTTTTCTTATTTTTATAAATAAAACTAAATATTAATAGTAAATATAATTATTTAATAAAAAGTATATAAATCATTTTTGTTAATGTAATTATTTAAGAAAAATTTAATATAGTATTTTCTAGTTTTCATCAGATTTATATATAATTAATATATCAAAAGTAAAATTATAAAATAAAATAATGTAAATTTTTATTCTTTAAATTTTATTAAATAAAATATCAATTATAAAAATAAAAAATATAAACCTTATTTTTAAAAATAATAAACTTATTAGCTTTATCTAATTTATAAAAAAATTTTATTTTAAATTTAATTATATAATTAGTTTATAATTTTTATCTAATTTCATTTTAAATATATCACAGCTGCTAAAAAATATAAAATATATAAGTCAATTATAAGGGTTAAATACTATAATGAATATAAATAATAAAAGTTTAAAAAATATAATTATTAATAATATTATATTAAAAATCTTTATTATAATTGGTATCCTATATAAAGAAATTTATAATTTTAACATAATAAATTTTATTAATCTTAAATTTAATTATAATTAAATATAATTGATTTTATATAAATATATCATTTTTTTAATTTCTAGTGAGTTTAATCAAATTAAAAATAATAATAAAATTAAGAAATTTTTTTTTTTTACAAATTATTAATGATAATAATTTTTAAAATATTTTATAATTATTTTGATTATTAATTCTTAAACATAATATATTTAAAAATTTTAAGTTTTATCTAAAAATCTATGTCTTTCTTATAAATTAAATTATTTTTAATTAAAGCTCTAAACCGTTTAGATTAATCTAAAGATTTTCAATTCAGATTAATTTTAGATTGCATAAAGATTATAAATTTTTCTTTAAAATTTATATTAAAAATTGCAAAATTCTTAGAGAATTGCAATTTTTTGCAAATTTTTTAAAAATCACAATTTTTTATGAAACTTTTAAAGAATTATAATTTTTGCAAAACTTTTAAAAAATTACAAAAATTTGTGACTTTTCTTTAAGAATTGCAAAAATTGCAAATATTTTTTAAGGTTTACAATAAGATTATTTATAATTCTTTAAGAATTTTGTATATAAATTATAGATTTTCTTTAAAATTCACATATAATCAAACTGAACTTTCAAATTTTTATTAGTATATAGTTCAGTTTGAATTTGAATAAAATTAATAATCTAAATTAAACTAATTGAAATTTAGATTTAAATTCAAATTACTTTTAATTTAAATTGAATTAAACTATTCAAAACTTTATTTTTAATAAATATTTTTAAGAAAAAATTTTTAAAATAAAACTTAATATAAAAAAAAAAATTTTAATTATCAAATTTATTTTTAAAAAAAAAATAGGTTATTAATTACTATAATAAAAATATTTAATTTTATATTATTTATCTATTATAAATTATTTACTTATAAATTAATAAATATAGTAAATTTATTAATAAAAATTTATTAAAATAAAAATTATTATTATATATTGACTAATTAAATAAAATTATATTTATTTTATATTACTATATTTTTATATAAAAAATTATTCTAATGATAATTATTATTAATGTCATATGATTTTTATATATAAATAAAGCTTTCTCAGTATTATTTTCAAGTTTTTATTTCTACTTGATCATAGAAATATTTGTCAAACTATATAACACCTTTTATGTTTTCTATTTTTATAAGTATCATAAATTTTTTATATTTTGTATTTTTATATTATGAGATAATATAGAATCAGTACTGAAGAAAATCCAATATTCTTTATAGATTTTTAATTAAATTTTTACTGATTTTCAAAATCATATATTTATTGAAGCAAATATTAATAAATAAAAAAATAATATGTAATGAGAATATTTGAAACTTAAATTTTTTTCAGAATGCAAAATTATATTTATCATTTTTTATTTATTACATAGTTAATTTCTTAATACTGTAATATCAACTAAAAATTATATAAGAGTGAAAATTTAATGATAATATTAAGATAATTATATGAATAATTTGTTACTTTATATTACATTCATTTTTACTATATATTTTGAGAACTTATAAATTTGTAAAATCATATTTATTTCTAATTTTAGTTAAATTTATAATATTGATTAAAATACCTTTTTGAAAAATTAGTGATATTATATAATACTAAAAGGCAATTTAATTTTGATAAAATTTAAATTAGATTACATAAATATTCAAAAAGAAAATTTGTGATACTAATGATAATCACTACCAATAATGATTAATAAAATTCTTTTATATATATAATATAAATTATAAAATTTAGTAATTAACAAATTATTATTTATTAAATTATTATAAAAACCTTAATTTAAGCTCTAGCTGAAGTATAAAACTGTATAATTATTATAAGATTTTTATTATAACTGAACACAAAAGCATATAGATTAATATAAATTAATATCTAATCAATTGATTTATCAATCAATATTAATTATGCCTAAATACTAGCTTAAAAAATAAGTAGATATAAATAAGTCAAAGCTTGACAAAAACTTGACCTTCACTAATAAATCTATTAAATACTATCTTATATCTTTAAATAGTAAAGATTCTTATATAAGTAAAGTAATTAATTAGTAATTAGAAGATTTGAGTACTATCTTCTGATAGCTATGATAATAACTACATTACATGTCATAGTATCATTCAAATTGAACTATCACTAGAATAAAGGTTGAGTTCAATTTTCAGATGAATTTAATAATATGAATATAACAGTTATCATCTTTACAATTTTATATAAAGATGATAATTCTTAGAATATAGCTTTATAAGATTATTTTATTATCAAACTTACTTGATAATAGGTAAAAATTGTAGTTTTTAGTAGAGTTATAGTAAAAATAGGATTTGAAAAAATTTTTTTTATAATTGAAATGATTTCTCTATCTAGTGATTAATGGTATTCAATAAGATCTAGTAAGCTTATTATTACGAATATAGTTATTTCAAATATTTAAATCTAAGTGGTAACTATATAAGAATATAATTTTAGGTGAGTTGCTGATGCTTTTATGAATGTATCAGAGAAGGACCCCGAGCTATTAGTATATAGGTTAGGGAATTTCAAAATTTTTTTATAATAGCTATACGCATGAATTTTTATTAATATCAATATGCATTATTAGTATCTAACTTTAAAAATTCATCTAAAATAAGCAAATCAATCATCTGACCTTTAATTATGTAAATTATTATTTAAAAATTCAAATATTGTAATTTAAAT
>CAJVPQ010001750.1:0-16566 GCA_910591825.1 Funneliformis caledonium
TAAATAATAATATAATAAACAATTATTAATTTATTTAATCAACTTTGTTATTTCTAATTTAATGATAATAAATTATTTAAGAAGAATGATTGGTTAACCTGAATTTTTATCAGGTCAGGTCAGGTTAGATCAACCTGTTAATCTGATTTGATATCAACCTGAAAATCTATTGACCTGACCTAAATTTTTAGGTCAGTTCAAATCTAGTAAACAGGTCAACCTGACCTAATTTGAAGCTCTACATCTGATATTTTTAATATCACATTTAGCATTCTCAATAACAATATCTATTTTAGTTTTTTCTAATTTTTTTGTTTTATCTTAAGCTTAGCCTTTAGCATTATAATTTCATTTTTGATCTCATCATATTTGGCTTTAAACTTAATATTCTCAGCTATAAGTTTGACGTTTCTTATCTAACTAAGTCAATCTCAAATATCATTTTTGAAAATATTTTATGTATTATATAATTGCATTCAAAATAAAAAATATGATTAAGTATTTTTTTGATCTCAGTTCAGAAAATTTTGTCAAGAAAATTTTTATTAATATATGCGAAAATAAATATAAATGTTCAGAACATAACCTGTAATATATAAAGTTTCTATACTAATATATATATTATTGGCTATAGTTTATAATCCCCTATTTTTTCGAACAGTATTCTTTATCTTAGTTTTTTTCTTTAAAAGAAAATTATTCGCATATATTTTATCTTTTAATAAATCTACTACCATACTCAACATCTTTTTTATACTATTACACAATATTTGATCTTCTTTTAAATTCTTATTCAAGGCTTTTTTGTTAAACTTGATGATAACAGGAACCTAATTTACATAAAAAATAACACTAGAGAATAAAAAAGAAAATGTCAATCTCTGACTGAAGTCACGTTATCATAAAGGTAATCAATTCTTCATCATCAACTCATTTTTATTTTTTTTTGTTTGTTTCGTATGAACTTTTGAGTTATTTTATATTTAAGTAAAACCTTCAAATATACTATGTTGAATCTTATCTTCTGTAATGCAGATTAGATTTTCAGCTTTCTATTAACTTATTTACATAATTTATGTTAGTATAAGTTTTATACAAGGATAAAATAAAAAATACCATAAAATTATTTCATTACTTTGATTATATAATCAATTTCATTATCAATTATTTTATATTCAGACCTTATGCTAAATCCTTACTCACTATATCTCCTATAATATGAAGAGCTATATGAAATATGATCAAAACATACTTATCATATATAAATTCCAAATTATCTAAAACTAATAACTTGTAATTTTTTATTCTGAATAAAATATTCTCTATATAATGCTTAAAGTACTTATTAGAGTCTTAAATTTCATGAGTTTATGACGAAAATAGTGAAATGATTTCTATACCATTAAAATTGATACTATATTTCGCAAATACCTTCTTTAAATTGTAATATATTGAAAAAACCCTTAATTTCTTATCCTTACACTCCTTAGCAACTTTATAACAGGTTCTTCAAACATTTCATAACTACAAAACTTTCCTTCAGTTACCTTGATAAATGTATATCTATTAATCTCCTTCTTTTTCAAATTTTAATAGAAGTCTCGTTAAGGCTTAAATTCTAAGCCTGCAAAAAAGAGATAAAGGCTTTGATATCATATATTTTATTTTATCTACTAATATAAACGTCTCATTTTCTGTTACTATAGTGATAATGAATTATGTTAATTTCAGATATAAATATAGCTCTTTTTATAGAATTATTAGGCTTGAGTAATAAAATATGTTATATTTGAAGAAAAAAAGAGTTTTATTCTAGTGGGAATGCAAGTATTAATATAGGTTTTTATATTACACAAACATTTTCTCCATTGTGTAATTATATGTGATCTACTTCTCATATACATTTGATAAAATAATACTTTATTTATGAAATAAACATTATGAAAACCTAGCTTATAATACATAAAAATTGTGAATTTTTTGAAGGTATATATTCTATTAAATCTACTCTTTTTCAAGTATTTATTACCAAAGGCAATAACAGTCAAAATAAAGTTCATTAAATTTAGCTAAAATATAAAGCGCCAGCTAAATTACTCACACAATTTTTTAATATAATCTTCAAGTTCTAATATTTGTTTTAATATCATTTCATATTCTTAAAATCCCATCCAGTTATCTTGAAAAATAAATTATATGTGTTTTTTCTCCTCAAATTTCATAAAAAGATTATTAATTTTTACGTGTTTGAATTTAAAATTCCTTTGCAAAAATTTGATAAAACTTTTCATTTCATGTTCTTTTAACATATCAGCTTTAATAGAAGATATTTTGCTTCCTAAATATAAATCTATAAAAAAACTTTCATTTATATACATATATAATTTCTATATCTTATTTTATTTTATTTTATGAAAATAATTTTCATAAAAAAGTTAGCTAAACTTTTATATACTAGTACAGCTTTATATCTTTCTGAAAAGAAGTTAAGAAGATATGTGATGTAATTAATATTATCATAAGATGCTAAGAGTTCTATAAAAGCATATGTAGATAGAATCTTCAAATATTTCATATGAAAATTTACTTTACAAAATATAAAGATAGCTAGTTCTTGTAGATCTTAAAATTACAAAGTCCTCAGCCTTTTATAATATATGCTTTTAATATTAATATTTACTTTTACAATAGGTCTTATATTATATGTAAACTTTCTTTCATATTTTTTCTCATGTTTGTTTAGGAAAAAAATAGATGTACTAGCTAACATATATATTTCTTTTTATTATATACGAAAATTAATGTTATATAAGACCTAACTAAAGATCTACTTATTTTTTTATCATACGATCTGTAGCTTAGCAAATACTTTCAAGCTGATAATCACTTCTTTAAACTAATATTAATTAAACTACTTAAAAAACTGAAATCAGAAATATCAAACATTTTATTCACATCACTTTTAACCAATTTATAAGGTTTTCTAGTCCTTTTCAAATATTTTTCATTGATTAAAATCTTCTGAAAATAACTTATTCTGATATATTTCTTTAACTTCACATTCTTTTTTCAAATTATAGTGAAAAAAAAGAAGTAAAATATTAGATAAATCTTTTTTACTTTTCAGTCTTATGCTTGCTTTTTATTCTTTGACTGTAGAAGTTATTCTAATTATTAAGAAGAAAAAAAATATGATCAGCATTCTGAACTCAAAAATTTCTGTATTCTTATCATCTTAACATTTTTCACAATTTAGAAGTCTGTTAAAGAATAATATGAGATTGTACTGTAATAGTTGAAAATTTTAGATAAAAATAATTGGTAGATTAAGAAGTCAATTTTATTGCTATGTAGATCTTTTAAAAATATTATTTTGTTCATTTTATTGCCATCGATCAATTATGCAAATCTCTAGATGTCAATTTTATTACCCTTGATAATCACGTAGATCATAAAAGTTCATTTAATTACCTGTAGATCTGGCAATTTTATTTCCTTTGAATATTTTTAGTTTAGTTTATTTAATTATTTAATATGTATAATATCTTTATATTTTTATTAAGTCTCATTACTTTTTTGGCAAAGGTAACCAACGAGATATTAATCTTTTAGATACTGAACTTATATTATATTAATAAAGAAGTATAATTAACCAAGTATAAAACTTATCCTTTGCAAATATTTTAAAACTGTTATAAATTACATGTGACCCTTTGCATTCGTGCAATCTCTTTAATTATTATTAGTTAAAGCTCTGAACGGTTCAGATTAATCTGAAAATTTTCAGTTCAGATTAACTTCAGTTCAGTTTCAGATTGCAAAATATTCAATCCAAAAATTTTCGGTTCAGTTCAGATTTTTTTCGGATTATAAATCTAATCTAAACTGAAAAAAATCTGAACTGAACCAAAAATTTCAGATTAATCCGAAATTTTGGATTGTTTGGAACGATTAAATTATCATTCCAAAGAATGATAAAAGAATCGTTCATTTGGAATGATTAAAGTTATCGTTCCAAATGAATGATAAGAAAATTGTTCGATTAGAATGATGAAATTATCATTCTAAATGAACGATAAAAGAATCGTTCAATTGGAATAATCAAATTATCATTTCAAACGAACGATAAAAGAATCGTTTAATTAGAATGATCAAATTATTGTTCCAAACGAACGATAAAAGAATCGTTCAATTAGAACGATCAAATTATCGTTTGATTGGAATGATCCAAAATTTTAGATTAATTCAAAATTTTTCAGTTCAGTTCAGATTTTTACCAGTTTATGGTTCGGTTCGATTTTGGATTGACATTTTTAAGATTTATAATCCAAAACTAAACTGAACTGAAATTTTCAGTTCAGTTTTGGATTAGCCTATAATCTGGACCGAACCGAACTGTTCAGAGCATTATTATTAGTAAACCCTTTGTATGATATTGTATTGATTTGCTATATTAATTCAGAGTCTTTAAAGTATAATCTTTGAAATATCTTTGAGTTATCTTTGTATTTATTTTGTGTTTATTTTACATGTTTTATATTAAGAATAATTCTTCGACATTATTGTAAATCCTTACCTATGATTCCTTGAGTAATTATCTTAGTTTTATTTACCCTTTGAGATTTTATTTGAAGTTACGAAACTAGCGTAATAGTGCTGATTAACAATACTTTTAAAATATTTTAATTTAAGATACAATCTAGTTTCTTTGATATTTTTATAAGTAATTTTACAACTGTTAAAGTTAAATTGTTAGAGCTTTAGACAAGAATGAATAATATTACAAATCAATATTTTAAAAAACTCTTTATGATTATAATATTTAAATTTTCTAATTTATGACATAAATTTGCAATTATATATAGACCTATATTAATTATTATATCAGTATTATAGAATATATACTTATCCTTTTACAAATTAAGATACTTTAGATTAGAGTATGATTCTGCTATTTAATTTAGCGTTTTATCACTAAATCTTGTACTATAATTTTATAATTAAAATCTAAATAGATTATATTTAGAAATAAGTACGCAATACTATTGAATTTTTTATCTGAAAATAGATAGTAATATAAAATTTTTAGATAAGTTAAATTTGAGCTATAAACTGCCCTTTATCTTTTATCTACTATTTTATAAATTTTCTTAAATATTTGTAATTCTCTACTTCACTTCTCTTTAGCTCAATGCATTTTTATAGAATAGAAGTATCACATTTATATTATAGTTGGCAGACAAATAAAGTAAAATAGAGTAACTTATCTATTACTAGGAAATATAGAATCTGCTCTAATAGTTTCAGTAAATTTATAATACCTAAATGTGTTATAAATAATAAATATTATATACTATATTTTTAATATAAAAAATCTTTTAAGCAGAGTTGAGCTAAAAAGGTTCTTTGAATTAGGCACTTTGCATAATTATCATAAAATTATTACCTATTAATACTTTTTTTACTAACACAACTTATATCAGTGTCTGTATTGAATACTGCTCTTTTAAACTTTTTTATAGAATGATGCAGTACTTTCTTTTTAGATTAATGATATTTTACAGTTACCTGATTATCTAATAACTCCTTCTTTATCTATTTATTAAAATCTTTAGATGTTTCAGATAAATAGGAGAAACCTTTACATTTTTTAATATTTGACAAGAAAACTATTTCATATATTAAGTTAATTATAATTTTTCTATTCATATATTTATCCAGATCATCTAATTCAATTAAGAATCTTACATCTCTTTTCAATCTTTTTACTCTTCATTCTACTATGAATGATAATAATCTAATAGTTTCTTTAGTATCACATTTTTACTGAAAAACGTATTATATATTTCTGCATTTTGCTTATTTAGTTTAAATGTTTAGGTTAATTTCTTTATATATTTGATAACTTTCTGCTTACTACATGTACTATCAGATAATAGATTTTGATCAGTTATCATTTTTGTGATATTTTATATATATTATATCTTATTTTGAATAAAAAAATAAAATTTAATAACTATATTCTAGATTCACAAAGTAAATCCCTTCTAATCTACTATATTATTAGTTTTCATCAAAGATCTTAAATAATTCTATCTAATTATAAATTCTCTTTTTCAGCCAAAATTCAGTATAGTATATTTCTATGATAGTAAAGTGTTATTATTAGAAATGTATTTTAATACTTTACTAGTAATAGTATTAGCTTTTGACATATTTCTAAACCCATATACTACTACTATAAATATTGCTCATAAATTACACAAAGAGCTAAGGAGTAGCAGTTTATCACTTTCAAGAAAAATTTCATTTTTTTTTAAAAATATATTAAACTATAATACATCAGACTTTTCAGTATCTCTTAACTATCTAGAAGAAATTGCTTTCTGGATCTATGTAAACAATTGTATAGCTTGCTTTTCATTCTTTTCAGTAATCTAAATACCTAAGAGATATTTTGTTGACTTTAATTTTTTATGTATTTAATTACACTTCTATTAGATATGTGCAAGTTTTTAATTTCAGTAGGACAAATACAGATCATAATTATAATATCAGCTAAAGCTTATAAGTCAAATACATTGGATATGTTATGCTCATCTAATCTTTCCTTAACTGATTTTAATGAGAAGTAGTCTAGATAATTGATCACTTCATTTTTACAAAGCAAACTTTTCTCCTTTTAGATTTTATTAACTGAAAAGGTTATGTCTAGAATTTTTGTAAAAGAGATTATTTTTTCTGAAGTTTTAAAAGTTTATAACTCTATTCAAAATCTAGAGAGACATGATAAATTAATACTATCATTAGAGGATATATTAGCCAAGACTTTAGATATAACTTTTATTTCTGCTTTTACTAAGATTATCTTGAGTAATACGTTAAACCAGTTCTCTAATAGTTTCTTTTTGCAAAATTTAATACACATTTACTGTTCTCTTCTGACTTTTAGAAGGTATCAGAAATATTAAAAATATTAAAAATATTAGATATAGTTTTGCCTTTTTTCTGACTGATCATTAGCTTAGGAATTAATGCAAATACCTGCTCTTTACTAAAAGTTATATTCTTTTTGAAGACATCATTACACTTGATTCTTTTTAACTTTATCTGTCAAAAGAAGGTTAAATTCTGATGCATAACAGCTAAGCTCTTTAATATTCATTTCATTATTGAGCTTATTTTTTGTTTCATACTTAGTAGTAATACCAACCATATTATTATTTGATAGTATGTAAGATATTTAATAATATGTAGATTATTTAGTTATATTATATAGTAAAAAATTCAATTTAAAAAAAAATATTTCAATAATTTATTATTTTGATCAGTGAAAATTATTAGAGGAATGAAAGAAGGGAAAAAATATAACCTCATAATTTAGCTTATGTTAAATAGCAAATATCAAAATAAAAATAATAATTTTTTGAAATTTTATATCACCTAATTGTAAAGAACAAAAAGATCTTCTTATTCAAATATACTTATAAACTGACTTCTTATTTGCTTTTTATCAAAATATATTATTCTTTGAAGTATACTTATATTTTTTTGCTATTTCTTATCATTGTAAACATACACTCAGAATTTTTTCACACTCTCAAATTTCTAAAGATATATTTCTTTGCTTATTAACCTTTCCCTTCTAGTCATATAAAATAAATCGTTCAGGTCTATTTTATTTTTTCTAGCAAATTTAATAACTTTTGCGTCTACTACTATTTTGTCTCAATACTCTTGAAATAAGTTGACATTTTTTTCTGTAATAGTTATAAACTTATCAGGATTTTATTATATTCAGTAACTCATTTCTAAGACACTTTTCTCATAAAACTTTTATTAGAAATAAGAATACTTTTTCATTAGCTAGCTTGATAAATTCAAAAAGCTTATTATTTTAAGCTTATTAATTACTAGCTTATATAGTTTAGAAGTCTTAACACTCTCAGATATTTTAGATGTGAAAGCGATTGAAACTTCAGCTTATTCTAAAATATAGTCAAAAAAAGCTTAAGTCAAATTATTCTAGTTGTTAGCCTTCTTGCTTTTATTACTTAGTGGTGGTATATTTTTTATTAATAGTGGTGAGGCTATTTTTAAGAGAATAATTTTTGACACATTAATTATGAATATGTCTATGATCTTATTGGTAAGCATGTTAACTTGAAGTATATCAGAAAATTCTTTTATATCACCTAAACCAGATTCATAGAACTTAGTTATGATCTTAAAATAGTTAAGAATATATTACTATTCTTTTTTTTACCCTCACTTATCCCTATTTACATTTAATAATATTTTTTCTGATAGCTTCTTGCTGAAAATATTATTAGAAAATGATTTTTCACTATTATTCTTATACTATTCTTGATATTTTTGATATAATAATATTTAACATATCTTAACTATACTATTCTTAGCCCAAGATTTAAAATGGTCAATTATAAATTAAATGGGATTAGATAGTTAATCTCTTATTATATTTTTTTTATTTTAATATTAAAAATTTTCTATGATTCAAAATCTAAAAGATCATGACTAAGAAAATATTTTATGACTATTTCAGATGTATTAGAATAATTAAGTATAGTCTTTTAAAATATGTTACATTACCTTTATAGCATGTAAAGACATTAAAACAAATTATACAAGAATCACTTATATTTATTTTAAGTAGTGTATCCTGATTGCTAGTAACCATATACCTAGCGAAGTCTTTTAATCATTTAGTTTTAAGACTTTTATGCTCTTTTCATTATAAAAGATTTGAAATGTTTATTAAATTTATACTATTTCTCACTAGACATCTTAGTCTCATTCATAATGATAAGTTTTCAAGCTTAAATAGTACTATTAAAATGTTTAAGAATTTTTTTCAAATCAAATATAACAAAATAAAGATATTGTCTCAAAACTTTATCACTAATAAAATTAGTAATAATATTTTTTTATACTATTGTAATGTAAATTTTAGTACTAAGATTAATCAAGTCTTTTTTTCTGCATCTGCACTAAATATACTTATTAAGCTCTTCATTTTCATTGCAAATTATATTTTTTACATGCTAGAGAATGGGATTCATAATTTCAGAATTAATATCTATTGCTGGCTTAGCCAAAAATCCTAAGAAAATATTAAAGAAATCTATAATTGATTAAGAAATATTTAAGGAATATAAAAGGAAATCATAATATCTTTGTAAAGTATTAAACCTTTAATGACTGCCTAGTCTATTAATAATTTTAACTTCACTATTTCGCCTTTATATTTGATCATTTTAATCTTATACTTAGTAAACTTTAGTTCAGATCTTATATCAAAATAAAAGCTTATTTTCTAAATCTTTATATTTTAGTAATTATATTAATTTGTTTTTTAGAATATAGGTAACTATTGTCTAGATAGTTTCATAAAACTTCAACACAAGAGAATTTTTTATCTAAAGTCATATATATATTAAATTCTATTATACAAAACATTTTTTTAGATTTGAAATTTTGGGTTGTTCTAATCTTACTGGAATTAATAGGTTTTTTTTCTAACTTAAGGCTGATTCGCTAGGGGCAAGCTTTATCAAAAGCTTTCTTGTCTCTATTTATTTTTCTTAATTTACATGATAATAGTGAAAACTATAAAATTTTTATTTTAT
This sequence comes from Funneliformis caledonium, assembly GCA_910591825.1. Classification (NCBI taxonomy): domain Eukaryota; kingdom Fungi; phylum Glomeromycota; class Glomeromycetes; order Glomerales; family Glomeraceae; genus Funneliformis; species Funneliformis caledonium. The sequence continues at coordinate 9,651 of CAJVPQ010001750.1, forward strand.
ATAATATATGCATTTTTATTAATATGTATTTAGTCATATAAAGAATAATATAATGGGCTTATATGAGCTCTTTATAATAGAAAAGGAGGAAACTATCAAAAAAATTTTTTATTTTATAAGTTAAATATTATATTTTTAGTAAAATAAGATCAGATTTAATATTAACTCAAAAAAATTTTTTTGGCAATTTTCTCTCTTTATATTATAAAGAACTCATATATTTAAGAAAAAAGACATCAGGAAATGTTTTTGATAAAAATAAGAGGCTAAAACCTTTAATGCTAGCCTCTTAGAGCAATTTTCTACTAGGTTGAGTTTAAGTTTAAGTTTAGCTTCAATAGTGATTTTTGTCTTTGACTTTGCTAGCATTGTTGAAATACCTAATAGAAAACTTTTTATAACTTTTGATTTATCATTTAGCAGGCAAATCATAAAGTTAAAAATAGTTTCATCTTTTGGATGAATAGTTTTTTCAGATAAACGTGATCTTCTGTTTCTTCAATAAATTTAATTATTCTAACTATCTACAAGGAAAATAATCATTTATTATCAATAATACCTTTTTCTTGCAATCCTTCTAAAAGTTTTTTATAGATGAGCTTAGTAAATATTATGACTTAAGCAAATATTTTTAAGTTTTATATTAAAAGTTGAAACATGGAGAGATATTTTTTTTGCATTACTACTATTAGCAATAGTCATGGTTTTTTTATCCTATTCTAAAAATATTTTTAGAAAAATATCTTTAAAAGCATTGTAAAATATGCTTTTATCTTATTTGTCTGAAAGTTTAGAAGAAATAGTACTTAGCATTTCTACTGGCAAATCAAAATCTATAATAGGATTAAGTGATTTATCACTATTAATAAATTTGTACAAGAAATGATTTTCACAATCTGTGAGTATGACCTCTATACCATCTTCATTGTCTATGCTAAGAAAATTTCTTGGTCTAACACTATCATCATGAATTTTATATAGGTATTAATCTATATCAGAAGTTTTTAACTTACAATAGTACAAGATGAAAGACATGTCAAAGAAATCTAAAAGCTCAGATTAGATCATAATATTATATCATAAATATATAGTTTAAGAGAAAGTATATATTTTAAGAGAAAGAAGTTTAAAATGAAAATTAATTCTGAAATATATAAATTAATACATAAACTTGAGTATCAGTTAAAAATAGTATTTTATCAATATACTTATATTCACAGGAGTGATAAGATTTGCAATCAGAAATGCTATCAATTGAAAGAATATCATATTTATTGCAATTTTTTTTTCAGGTAATTTGTAATAAATATGATAAATTAACTTATTCTGAATATAAATTTTATAATATTTATACTAAAAAGTATTGTAAAAAGAAATAGTACTAATAGAAAAAGCTGATAAATTTAGCTTTAACGCAAGTCTTAATAGATAATTTAGGGGTAAAAAAATAATACAACTAGATAGGTATTACTAGAAAAAAGCTGATGACAGAAGCTAATGATGTAAATGATAGGCTCTTTATAAATTTTACGCTAAAAAAATTTTCTTGATTAAAGTTACTAGTATTATTAGTATTACTAAAGTAATCTGAGATTCCTACCTTTTTTTACTTTTTTTATAGCATACATATACAGTCCTTAGTGAAAAGAATGGCGATAAAAATACTGAATTTTTTTTTTATTATAGTGTCACTATTTTTCCATTGTTTATATTATCAAATCAAACAATAAATGTATTATACAGTCAAAATTAGATTTTTTAACAAGAATATGATCTAAATTACACCTCACGAGATATTCAAATAACTTTAAAGAATATCATCTAAGATGAGTCTTCCTTGGTCTTTATATAACCCAAACTTTAAATCCTATCGAAAATATATGAATAATTTTATAGGAAAAGATAGAGATAAAGATTAAGAATTAATGCAAAAAATAAAATAATCTCTTACAATATTTTTCTCAATAAAATCTAACAGAGATAGGATAATTTATATTATGGAACACTTACTTAGATGCTTTAATAGTATACTAAATAAGATTAAAAATTTTAACATAAAACTCAGAATTCAAACAGATACAGACAGCCTACATCTTCAATATGAAACTCAGCAACCAATCAACCATAAAATTCCATCAGCGCAAATTATATTAGAAAATGTTTATTAGCACACAGAAAATAATAAAATAGATAAATTCAGATTATTTGATCATAATTACAATTAGATTATTTAATCACATTATTATAAATATAAATAGGAAAAAGTAAAGAAAAGCGATTTTAAAGGTAAGGAATATAGTAGGAAAAATAAGAAGGTATAAAAAAATCGGCACATTTAAGTTATTTAATTAGATTATTTAATCATATCTAGGTTATTAACTTTAGATTATTTAGTTATATTTAAATTATTTAGTTATATCTAGATTATTTAGTTAAATTTAAATTATTAAGTTATATCTAGGTTATTTTATTACTAAATAACCTAATCTAAGCCGATTATGACTAAAATAATATAATTATATTATTTAGTCATAATCGGCTCCTTTAAAAATGATCTTTTGATTGTAATAATTTAACCGAATTTTTTTGCTCCAATAATAACTTTATTGAAAATCAGTCAATCAAATCAAGATTTGTTATAAAATAGGAATTTAGTTTGAGCTTTGCCACTTTTGCCGCTTAAAGACCGTATAAGAGATTAATGTTTGTTACAGCTAATTTTTTTTTTTTTTCTGATAAGATTTTTCGATATAGAAGAACATAGGAATACAACACATAAAAATAAAACGTATTTAGAACGCTAGTAAAATGTTTTCCTTAAATGATAAATTTTTCAGAAAGAAATTCCAACTGGTTTATACAATTCATACATATTAATGAAACAAATCATGAAATTAGCGAGTAAAGCTTAAAATATTCACATTCTAAAGAAATATTTTAATGCATTTTTTTTTTAAGTGCGAAAATATTGAGTGGTGGATAAAATAACATTTCATATAAGATTTATGTAAAAAGGAGTAATGATACGTGCTTCATAATCGTTATAATAATTTCTCAACGATCTTATAAAAAAATTCTCGCGTACAAATTCACATTACATGTACTAGATTTTTAACGACTCGGAGGCTCATACAAAAACATTACCCTATTTAAATTTCAATCAGTAACTTAAATTAGAAATGATTTCCATAATAAACCGGGAAAAAGTTCATTCCGGATTTGATCTTTTATAATTAGAAACATTTTTTTTTTAAAAAAAAATCATTCGTTGTTTTTTAATTTCCTGAAAACAATGTAGGAAAAAATTATGATAATGCACCTTATCAAGGGCAAAGTCAAAAAGCAATCAAAATTTGGAAAAGGTACAAAATTTGTGGTGAAACAGAGATATATTTATATCTTTTTATTCATTATATAATTAATATTTTATTATTTTATAATGATGTGATGTTTCCGGGAAATTGCCGGACCGATCCTATATATAAATAAATTAAATTTTCGCACAATTATTTAAAAAACGTACTTTTTTAAAAAATTTGCAATTTTAAAAAAATTTAAAACATTTGCTTATTAAAACATTGTTATCTTGCCAAAGGGCACATTTGAATTATAAAAGAGTTTAAACTTAAGAACAAGAATCTGATGGATGATACATCATCATTGCGTAGACATGATTCAGAAAGTGAATCCAATAATGATAATATTGTAGATAGCGCGAATCCTAGTAACCCATTCGAATTTATCACAACTCCTAGCACGAATGAACCTACTCCAAACGAATTTGCTATTAATCGAAATGAACCTATTCAAAACGAGGTTAACACGAAGGAAACTTCGTCGTTATCAAAGCAAAGCTCTCAAGTTTATATTTCCGACCCATTTGAAGAAATTACAGCGGAAACATCTTATAACCCAACACTTCCCAACAACGATTCATCTATTATCGAATTTCCGACACCCGCAATTATAAGAACATCTCAAACAGATATTCCAACAAATCCATTTCATGCTTTAATTGAATATAACAAAAACAATTCTTCTCTAGACCGAAAGATGTGTAAGGATACAGATGAAATATCACCGCCGCCTTACCCTACAGATTCAAAAACGTCTCAATCTCATTCAGGAGACCACATCACGATAACATTCGCTTCTCCACCAGAATATACAGAATCACCAATCACCACACAGTCACAACCTATGTCACAATCTTCACATTATGGTTCATTAGAAGATATATCAGCGAATGGTTCACCCAATGATGAATCGTTAAATTCCACTCAATTAAAATATTGTAAGATATGTCAAGAATCAGATTCCCCATCTTCGCAAGGAGAGTCCGTAACAGATTGCTCATCGTATCGTAAGGGTAAATTAATTTCACCTTGTAAATGTAAAGGATCTCTTCAATACGTACATCTTGGTTGTTTAAATCAATGGCGCAACTCTAATGTACGTGAAGAAGCGTCATATAGGTGTGAAGTATGTAAATACGAATATAAATTTTATAGAACACGTTTAGCCAAAATATTTACGAGTTATTTTACGCTACATTTTCTTACAATAATTTTATTATTCGCCATAGTTTATTTAGTTTCTTATATAGTAAAGTTATTTGATGCACGTAAAGAACCCCTTGATCCACCAAAGGATAGATGGCAGGACACCCCATTTTTATATCTTCATGTAATTCATTTTATAATTGGCATTTCAATAGTTTCAACTTGGGGACTAATGTTTTTTATGTGTTTGGTTTGTTTTAATGGTTTTGTTCAAACGAGGCAAACTTATTGTTATTGTGGTGGTTGTGGCGAACCTTTTAGTTGTTCTGGTGGAAGTTGTGGATCTGGATTAGATTGTGGTGGTTCGGGTGGGGATTGTGGTGTTTTTATGGCTATAATAGCTGCAATTGTCTTAATAACTATATTTATATTCGGCCTTTCTTGTGCTATAATTGCTGCTTATTTATTCGTACAAAAAATTATATCAATTTATCTTGAAAAAATTCATGAACGTATACTAGATGTTAATAAGGATTAGAAAAAAAAAATCTCAGGGCATGTATGTGTATGTATTAATAGAAAATAAAGCTTTTTGTAAAATAATTTTTCTTATTGTGTTTTGAAGATTGCATCTTTGGTAAAGTTCTAAAAAATCATTTTTATAGGAATAATTCTGTAATAAAGTTTAAAGATTATAACCATAAGATTTATTTTTTAACTGAAATATATTATTATTATTATTATTATTTAATTTAAAATTATAGAAATAAATAGTTTATTAAATCTATTTAAAATTATATGACTGATAATATGAATATAAGTAAAATAAATTACAGAATTTAGATTATTACTTATTTTATTTTAAAAAGCATTTTATTAACAAATTTAAAAATTATATAAATATTCAAAAAGTTTAAAAATTTAATAAACTGTATAATAATTATTTTAACAAATTGGAAAACTTTTTTTGCAATTATTATAAATTCATTTTAATTTATTTTGAATCACAATTTACATTTTTTTAAAATTAATTTGATACTATTTGACTTTTTATTTAAAATATATTTATTATAATAATTTATTAAATGGGAGGCAGTTAATAGAAAAGGAGAAAATCTACAAATTTTGAGTAATTTTAGTTATTAAGCTAGTTTTGTTCACATAACCATGATCAGTAGAATGAGACAATAAAAAAATTTTTGACTAAAAAGTAGATTTTCCTCTTTTCTACTGACCGTCTCCTAAATATTTATCTTTGAATTTATCAAGTTTAAAATTCATTTGTAAAATTTAATGCATTTTTAAATATAAATATACTAATAATACTAAATATAATTTTTCAAATATAAAAATTGTTTTTCAATAATAAAAAGTTATTATTAATACATTAATAGTAAAAATAAATATAATTTAGTTATTTATTTAATTAAATTATTTATTTTTCACTATCTATTATAATTGATTCTTAATTTTATTATAGTATATACTTTTTTTTTTAAATTTTAAATTTCTATTTAATTATATAAGAATTATTAACATATAAATTAAATTTTACTTTTTATCTTTAAAAGATTTTTTATGATTATAATAAAAAATAGATTTATTATATATTATTAATAGATGATATTTCTTATTTATATTTAAAACTAATTCTTTTAAAATTATTATATCTACTTTTTTAGTTTTAAAATTTTATTTAAAAATTTATTTATATTTATTTTATATTAAATCTTAATAATTATTTTAATAAATATCTTTTTTAAATGAAACAGTATTTTAAAAAATATATATTATATTATTAAAAATTGCTATTCTTTTAATTTTTATTAGTTTAAAACATAAGCGAAATACTATATATCTGGATTCTATTTTTATTTATCTATTCACTCAATAATTAAATTAATACTGATTAGCCTTTACAATTATATAAAATCTAGATAAAATAAATAATAGTATAAATTTTTTAGTTAAAATCATTTAGACTTAACAAAAATTTTATTTTCTAGTATTTAAAAATATTTTTTATTTAATATAAGCTTTAAATTTACTTATTATTATATATAACTAATACTCTAAAATAATTTATAATTATTTAATAAATACTTTTATAACCTAATATACTTTATTTTTTAATATTTTTCACATATTGATACTAGAATTTAATGATAAATAATAAAATTTAAAGTATATAATCTAATAAATCATATATATTAATTTTTTTTAATATTAATTATAAGAATTTTACTTATATTTATATATATAAAATCATTTAAATTATAAATTAATATATTGTATTCTTCCTTAAATTGTAAAAGTTCACAAGAAAATTTGCCTGCTTCCCAATAAAAAATTTGATATAAAAATTCCATAAAAATATTAAGTTTTATAACGTATAACTTTTATGGAAAATCAGT
>CAJVPQ010001751.1:0-16565 GCA_910591825.1 Funneliformis caledonium
ATGAATAGAATATATATCAATATATAGAGTAATAGTAATTTTGAATTTAATAAACATTATTCAATAAAATATTTTTTGCGGCATATTTGTTAAATTTTTTTATTAGAGCGACGGTCTAAAAGACCAGTCTAAATTAAAAGACCGATGATCTTATAAGACCATTGGTCTCGGTCTTGATCCGATCTTTTTTCAAAGACTGCTAAAGATCAGACCGGATCAGACCGTTCCCATCCCTACCTAGGAGCATTGGAAATTTGGTGTTCAGTTTTATATTTTTCAATAATATTATGAATGGTTGACTTAGGATAGTTAAAAATATTTACAATATCTCACTCAACTTGACCACCTTTTTAAAGGCCAATTATTTCACCTCGCTCAAATTCAGAGAGTTCTCAGGTTTTAGGCATTTTAAAAAAAATTATATTTGAATACAAGAAGTTCGTAGCTATATAGGAAAAAAAAATTGATTCATTTGTATGCATTGGATTATAAGTTATAATCGGCAAAATTACGCTAATTAGTATAACGAAAATCACGTGGTCCAATACTTTTAACCAGGGAGTATATGTGGCTTGTTGCATGTTACAAATGTTGTTAGATGATATTATGATTTATGTTATATTTTAATGTTACATTCAATTACTTCATTGTTACATTTATTAATGATGATCATATTATATACAATTTTATTATAATGATTTTATTATTTAAATAAAAGCATATATTCCAATATAAAAAAAAAGGTTAAAAATTGCTCTGGACATACAACGGTTCCCGTTTTCTAGTATAATATAATATTAAAATATAATAAAAAAATAAGATGAAATAAAATTTTAATACTTTAATTGATAAAGAAATATTGTAATTATTATAAAATAAAATACAAATAATTTTATTAATATTTTATCTTTTATAGTAAATAAAATAACAAAACTAAAAAAAAATAAAGAAAAAATTTTTTAAAAACTAAATTATGAATACAAAATATTTCATTTTAGAACAATTATGAATATTTTAGAATAATTTCATTATATTTTAAAACAATTAAATATTTTAAATATTATTTAATAATCAAGTATGTAATATCATTTATATAATTGGAATATTAGAATTTGAAAAATTAGGCTTCATTAGAATTCAGAATATTAAGATTCAGAATATCAGGCTTCAAAATATTAAGAATTTTAGAATAATAAAATTTGGGATATTAGGAATTTCAGAAAATTGGAAATATTAGGATATTGAAATTTGAAAAAGTAGTTTTGATCAAATGTATTTAGAAAAGTGGCTATAGAAATCATTTAGTAAGGCTTCAGAAGTTAGATGATTAGTAGATTTATGTTTCAAAAAAATGTCTTTTTTTTTATATAAATAATTTTATTTCTTTATTATTTTACTTCTAGATATATAGAATTTTTAATAATATCATTGGATGATATTTTGTTTTTATGTAATCTGTCTAGAAGTATCAGTTAATTTTTAGTTACTACATATTTTTAGAATTTTAGACAGATTATTTAGACAGTTAAGAACTTCAATTATACTGTATTCTTTATTTTTTGAATGTTATTTGTAATTATTGATTTTTTTCCAAATTTACTCTAAGTTATCTTTGCTAAAATTTCACAGATATAAGCAAATGGTCCCTTTTATAGATATTATATATAAAATTAGCATCAGGTTTTTGCTGAAAAAAAATTGGTTTACCATGAAAAAAAACACTATAATATGGATTTTTTGGCAGATATTATAACTTTATGTTTATTTACTAAAATCTTTATTTAAATGGTATTTTTAAATATAATAAATGGTCATAATCTTATTACAATATAAAGTATTTCAGTAATTTATATTTTGTTTAATCTATTTAAAAAAGATCGCCAATTTTACAAGTCAAAAGTCATCTTCCTGATTTATATGTTGTACAGGCCTATAATTTTACATGTGATCAACACCAGGTGTTAATTATAGGTACACTTCTTAAATGCATAATTTTTTTTAAGTTATTGGAACTTGAGCGATATATAAGATACACATTAGAACAATGGTTTGATACCTATGAAGTCAAAAAAATTTTTTAATAAAATCTTCTCTAATTAAAAATACAATGGCCAAAAACGCATCGCCTTTTTATTTTTAAATTTGTAGTCTCAATTTTGGATCCTGTACAAATTTAGTAAAAATTATAGTAGGAAAAAAAATGCGACAATCAAAAACGATAGAATAAAAATACGGTTTTATTATCATCATCCTTTATTCTGTTGATCTTTTATTTGAAAAAAGTATGGTTTATCATCCCATGTGTAGCAATTAATACGGGGAAAAGCGTTATTTAATCATCAAAAAAAAAAAAAATAAATAAAAATATAAATAGATGGCTTTACCTTTTGTTTTTATATTCTTTTTTTTTTTTTTTCCTTTTCAAATTCTTGAACAAACAAAATTTATCACGACGGACTGGATCCGACACATATTGCATGATGTCAGAAAAATCGGTAGATCAGCAAGTGCACCTAGAAGCAACATTCCAAAAATTGGAAGCAGTGGCAAACCGAGAAAAATTACGCAAAAGATTTAAGAATGAATCATATTGGCCTATCATCATGTAAATGAAAAAAAGAAAAGGACAAATCTAAATAATATTTTTTTTTTTTTTTTTAATTTTTTTTTTTTTTTCCTTTTTTTTTTTAAACAGAAAAGGACCTATCGGATTGACGATATATGCGTGTAAGTAATAATTTTGTAAACAAGTTTGAAATCAATAAATCATATTAATGAATCACTTCCAATCATCAGTGTTTATGTATCCACTAGTATTTTTTAATCACATAATAATGGAAGAAAAAATAATTTCAAGTTTAACAATTTATCAAGAAACATTACTTCGTACAATGAAAAGGTCAACCGACACATCACTGAAAACATTACGTAAAACAAGTTCATATATGGGATTTCTAAACAAAACATTTCACTGTAGCGAGCGATTTGAATCATTAAAACCCAAAGATACAGAGATGGGAATTAAAGGATATTGGTTAGGACCAGTCAAGTATAAAAAAAAAACAAGTGAGGCCACGATATTATATTTTCACGGAGGAGGGTACGTTACGTCAACATCATTGATTGCCATAAATTCATTATGCTATTTGTTAAAAACTTTACGTAAACGGTATGATAAACACGTTAGAGTATTAGCAATTGATTATTCACTTGCGCCAGAAGAATCATTTCCTATCGGATTGAATTGTGCCGAGAGAGCTTACGATTGGTTGGTTAAAAGTGGTATCGCAGGTAGTAAAAACGTATTTTTATGCGGGGATTCTGCCGGAGGTGGCTTAATCTTGGCGTTATTACAAAAATTACATATAGGCACAAATGATAAGATACCATTACCACTTGGAGGATTATTAATATCACCATGGGTGGACTTAACATGTGACACGTCATCATTCTTTACCAATGCCAAATTTGATTGGTCATCGGAACATTTGGGACAATTCGCAGAAAGTTATATCTTTGGTGAGGAAGGAAATCCGGCGCATGATCCATTATGGCAACAACGAAATGAGAAAGATAAAATTATGGAATGGTTATCAAAAGTTGAAGATACTTTTGATTTCGATGTAGAAAATATCTGGAAAAGGTTAAGCAGTAACATAAATAATGATAAAACGAGAAAAAGATTATCCCATCTTCGTGATAGTTTTATTAGTATCAAGTCCGACGATCTTTTAAAAAAACGTGATCCTTTAGTCGAAGAAGAGGCAACAAATGAGAATCAAACAAAGGAAACAAAGGATGATAAAGTAGAGTTAACGGATATGAAAGAAAGTCCTTATCGAAATCCTTTGATCAGTCCATTACATACTCCTCATCATATTTTGGCAAAATTTCCACCGTTATTAGTTACATACGGTGGTAAAGAATTATTTAAAGATGATATTGAAATGTTTATTCGAAAAGTTATCGAATCAAAAAAACTTTACAATCCAACTCCTGTTCCAACTTCAGACATTATCGCAAGTACGTTCTTTGATAGTAAAGATCTTAACATTAATAATTCATTGGATGGACAGCATCCTGATGTTGTCGTTGAGATGGATGAAGACATGGTTCATGCTTATCCCATTTTAAAATTTGCATTTGGTAAACATTCAAGAAGGGCTATTGAACGAATGGCTTACTTTATTGCAAATAGAATTCCTTTACCGAAACCTATTCGTTCTCGTCAATCAAATGCACCATCTTGCACTTCTAATGGTGAAAAACTTGATATCTCCACCATCCCTAATTCTAGAAAATTACCTAAAACTGATTTTATTGCTACCATTATTGAATGATTTTATTTAACATAATTTACTTAATATTTTAATATTTTTATTTTATTATAGTTTTCTCTTTTTCTCTTTTTAATTTAATGTAATAATATAATGGTTTAACATGGTATAAGTTTATTTAATATGGTCAATTTACTTTACCTATAATATTTCCAAATATTTTTTCCAAATATAGAATTACACGCTGACGAAAACATTTTCAAAAATATAAACGTGATTTATTTATAATTATCAATGGTATATTTGAAGCAATAGGAAAAATGATAGAAAGTTGACATTTTCACCACTGGTATATCAAGAATCCCAGAGTTCGGCCTAGTGCAACTGGTGATGATACATAAAAGTAGTGACAAAATTATCTGTAGAAATACATTTTGATATCACCTTGAGGTTAATCGCGTTCATCTTTCAACTTTCTTCTGAAACAACCTCCTCTATAACCGTGTATCATTATAATTATTATAATTGAACCATTTACATTTTTTTTTTTTAGTTTCATTATTTTTAGCAAAATTTACGCGTTTATTAATGTTTTTGTAGTGCGTTTAAGATTTTTATTTACTATTAAAAGCTCAGATGTTCGATAAAAATATTTGAATAATGAAAAATTAAGAGAGAATAAACTCGCTCCAATTTAAATACTAACCATAAAAGACCAATGCGTGTCGACCAAAAAAATTGAACCGGAATTTTGTTTCGTATTGTGTAACATTGCCGCATTCAGTCATGCTTATATAATTAATTATTTCGGATTAGGTGAAAATTAAAAATCAAAACAAAATATCATTATGCGATATTAAATTTCCCGCTTTTTCTCACACTTTTTTAGTCCTTTTTAATTATTATTTATTTATTTCCCCCAAAAATCGCTCTTTTTTTCTCTCCCTCAATTTATATCACAATGTCTCAATCAGACAATTTAGAATTAACAATTCACTCTCCATCAATTACATTAAAAACTTTACGAACTTTCAATCTAATATCCATTTTATTGGTTTCCTATTTAAATACTGATTTTTTAATATTTTCTCATTCAAGTAATGATATATATGATGATTATCCTACTTATTTTACCCCTTCACTAACATCTGTAGGAATATTTTGGGTTATTCTACATATTTTACAAATCGTATTCGCCGTTTTCGTTCAATTTAGTAATGTTCATATTGTACAAAACGTTGTAGAAAATACCGTTAGTTGGTGGTTTACGCTTAGTAATTTATTTTTATTTGGTCAATTATGTTTCTTGGTAAGTGATCGATTAGTTTCGCGAAATTTTTTTTAATTTATGTCAACTTATAACTTTTGGACTTTTTAGATGCGGAAAAGTTTCATTCCTGCGGAACTTTTCGTTCTCTTGACTTTAATCTCTACATTAATAGTTCATCATCGTCTCGCGGTCAACTATCCTCCAAATCAACTTCCAGAGTCCGTTGCATCCAAGATTATTTCTTTCGTTCATACCCCATTTGCAATGCTTTCAGCCTTTTCCTTGTTAAATCTATTTCATAATGGGTTTATTATCTTTGCTCAAGGTTATGAAAAGAGATATGGCATTATCGCTGTCGTATTAGCTTGTATTATGGCTATGATTGGCGTTGCTTGGAGCATTACTGGCGCGTTTATGAGAGGGAAAAGGGACGGTGTATTTGGTGCTACTATCGCTTGGTATGTACTGTACTCGAAAAAATTTTGTCTTTATATCTTTGCTTTCTCTTTTTTTTTTTTTTTTTAAAAAAAAAATAATCTTTTTTTCTTGAATTTTCGTTATAATAAAATGCGTAGGGCCTTGCTTGGGATTGCTGCGCATCAACGTGAAACGAAATATCTATCCATTACTTGTTTGATATTGGCAATTTTACAATTTCTAGTTATTTTTGTTGTGTGGTACAAATATGGTGGAAGTTTTACGGCATTTAATGGTTCAAGACCATCTAGAAGAAGGGTCTCTTACCCACAAAATGATCTTAGAGAACCTTTATTACCACCTCATCATGATAGTAGTAGTTTAGCATAATTTTCTTGATTTTTATTTTTATTTTTTTTTTAAAAAAAAAAAAAAAGAAAAAAACATTTACGACTAAAAAATATTTTTATTTTATAAATAAATACCTTTAAAATTGAAATTAAAAATGTGCTTGTTACGTAGTATTTTTTTTGACCTGCTGATTGCTGCGCTAATACTATTTGGGATATTGTTTTGACATCAAGAATGTGTAACTTTCAACGAATTTTTTTTTACTCGTTGTGGTAACATTAAAAAAAGGTGATATTAAATATAATTTAATGACAAAAAAGAACTTGTTTTATTTTTAAGTTATTTTTGATTACAACATCAAAAACGCTATAGGCCGTGTATATATATCGAAAAATCATTCTATATATGTATATTTATTTATTCTGTGTTTTTATTTATATATATATTTTTTTTTTACCATTAATCAAAGACAAATTAACAAGTTAAATGTTACTATTATTCTTACAATTGAATCAGCTTTTTATTTTTTCTTGGGAATTGGATTCCAAGTTTCGGGCTCAAATGCATCACCGGGTATTGTTGGAGGAAATTCATGTGCAAAAGATTTTTTACCTCCTATTCAAAAGTTCCGTCAATAAATATATTTTTCGGTATGTTAATTCAGATGAACAATAAATAATAATATACCTTCGGCTTCCGTTGGAGCATTTTGCTGATCTTTCGATTGTTCACTCGCAAGTTTCGCCTTTCGCTAAAATAGATTAGATAAGAATTTACTTCGACGAAATTCAAAGGAGTTAAAATAAATGATCCCGACCTCTTCGTATTCTTGATCCAATTTTTTCGCTCTTTCAATAATCAATTCGCGTCGTTTATTAGCTAATACGATTTCCTATATATATATATATTTTCATTAACCTCGATTAAACATATATGCAACTTTTTTTTTCCTCCCACTTACTTCTATTGTAGGTGGATCGTATCTGGTATGTCTCAGCCAACTTTCCCATTGCACTATAATGTGCCCATATATACATTTAATAAATTTATAGATTAAATTTAATAAACATGATTTAAAATTAACGCGAAATTCACTTACCAGGGACTTCGTCACCACTATAATCAATCAAATCCTTTTTGACTTTTAATTCAACCATTCTTTTCGTTCGACCATTAATTTGTCTAGTGCTTTCATAATACTCATTACCTATATTATCCGATCCTACATAAACTATTGAACGCCATGGAAACCTTATATGTTTCCAAGCTGTAGTGAAACGGGATAATGTTGACATTTATATATATGTATATATATATATATATATATCTTAAAAGATTTGAGGAATATAGAAAGGTGTCGAGTTAAAGAATCTTTTTTAACAAATTCCAATACTAAAAAGTACGTCAAGACGGAGAAATGAATTTTAAATGTTTTAATAAAGAACGGAAATTTCGATTAAGAGAATTCATTGTCAAAAAAAAAAAAAAAAAAAAGAAAATTTTGATTGGTTGATAAAAAATTTATTTAGAAAATACAGATGTGGTATAAATATTGAACACGTGGTTCAATTCAACTCTTACACCTAAACGTCAAAATTTTAATCTAGTATGTTTAACGACAAATATAAAAGCAATACGAATTCTACGAACGAAATTTTACAAATAATAAAAAATTATGGGAAGACCTAAAGACTCTAAAAAAAGTCTTGTTCATCCTACTACAAGTTCAACGGTCACTTCGGCGACCGCTGGTTCTTCAAAGACGTCAGCTCCTTTAAAAATCAAGCTTCCAAAGCTGGGAATTTCTTCAAAGGAGAAACAAAAGCAGCATCTAGCACACACGGGTACAAAAAAAAGACCCATTATATTGGGTAAAATACCTGAAGACGATGATATCGAGGATAAAGACGTTCCCGTTGAGGAGCAATTTATTTTAAGATTGATGGTCCCCGAGGACGTTAAACAAAGATTTAGAGAAAAGGTTAAAAGTGGAAAATCTATCGAAGATATCGGAATCATTTTTAAAGGTAAATTTTTTATGGAGGAGATCTTTTTTTTAATTTGTTAATTCGGATAAATTTTCGTTTAATTTATAATATTAAGATCCTCGTCGTGCAATCTTTACGTTTGAGAATCAAAAGTATCGTGCTAGATTAGTTGATTTACCTTGTATTATTGAGGCTCAAAAAACTTTCAATAAAATACAATACTACAAGGTTGCTGACATATGTCAGGTAATCTTTAATTGTTACCCCTTTTTTTTTCATTTAGTTAATACAATGAAATTTTGATTCATTCATTTGTTATTTTATTTTATTTTATTTTTGCATGATCACCTCAGATGTTGATTGTAGAATCTCAGATTTCATCTCAGGAAGATGAACAATTATTTACTGAAAATTCCAAATCTTCAAATGTTGATGAATTTGAATGGTATGACGGATTAACACCTTCCCTGAAGAATGTCAGAAAAAGAAGATTCAGAAAACGCATATCTGCAAAGGTGAAATACTTTTTAAATACTTTTTTTTTTTGTTTTTGTATGTAATGAGAGAATGTCGCATTCAAACAAAAACGAATTCGAGGTTTTGCGAAACACGACATATACGAATGTGTTCTCTTATCCTTTAACAAAGGAAATGAACCAGGAAAATATTATCCATCTTGTCAGGCAACTGCAATGTCCTTGTTGGTTAATACTTACTTAAAAGATTGGATTAAATCATGAAATCTGGTTTAAGGAGATTCAGGGTGACCTCTCAGAAATTTATTTTAATTTAATAATAATTAATAAATTTTCCATAATCTCATGATTTTATTGATTGATAATACAGAAAATTGAAGATATCGAAAAAGAGGTTGAAAAATTATTACATGAAGATTCGTTAGCAGAGGAAGTAAAGCTGGGTATGTATTTTAAAGATACCTTTTTAAATGTTAAATACTTTAACTGATGAAAGTCAATTTTATCGAATAAAGTATGGGAAGATGCCCTTGACTCGGAAACAGCAACACCAGCCGCATATCTCGGATCTAAAATACCCGAGGAGGAAGATCAAGAGGAAGTTGAAGTACAAGGTGAGGAAGATGATTATGATGCCGAATTAGAAGACGATACAATGATATTGGGAGAGGAAATTCCTGACGAGGATCAGATGTATACAACACCTAAGGAATATAACGATGATTTGCAAAAGGAGTTTGAGAATGCTCTTGAAAAAATTGATGAGATGTCAGATTTTGATGATGATGATAGTGATAAAAATGAAGAAACGACAGATTCAGAAGCATCATCTTCAGCATCGGAGGATGATGATGATAGCGTGGATGAAGATCGTAAGTTGAACAAATACTCTTATTTTAATAATTAAATAATAATATTAAATTTCTTTGTGTAAAATTTTATAGCGGAATTAACACAAATATTTAGCAAACGTGAAGAGTTAACAACCGAAATTTCCAGATTAGAACAAGATATAAATAATCTCGAAACTCACTTCGCATCTGCAATCAATCCATTAATACAGGTTTATTTTTTTTTGATATGTAATTAAATAAATTTTATCTTAACATCTTGTTCGTAATTACTGAATTTCATTAAATAATAACAGGGACGGCTCACCAGTAAAATTGCTTCTGCT
Source organism: Funneliformis caledonium (assembly GCA_910591825.1). Taxonomy (NCBI): domain Eukaryota; kingdom Fungi; phylum Glomeromycota; class Glomeromycetes; order Glomerales; family Glomeraceae; genus Funneliformis; species Funneliformis caledonium. The sequence continues at coordinate 9,957 of CAJVPQ010001751.1, forward strand.
AAAGAAGAAATTTCACAAAAGCAACAAGAGATTGAATCTTGTGATAAACGAGTATCCGAAATTCACGATAGAATGAAGGCTCAAGTTGCAGAATTAAAAAGAATGACTAAAGGAAAAGGAAGAGAATCTGATGAAGATTCAGAAAATGAGTCCGAAAATGAACATACTTTGAATTCATCTGATGATGATGAACAAAAGGATGAAGATAAAAATGAGGAAAATAACGAAGAGATGATGACCGTAGACAATGAGCAAGCTGAAGATGAAGAAAATAAATTGGACGAAAGTATGATGGATAACGAGAATAATGATGGAAAATTCAAAGAAAATAGCGAAGAAAGTGAAAATGAATTAGAGAAATTAGAAGAATTAGAAGATCATAGTACCTCTAAAAAGAGTGAATAAATTTATTTACTTACCATTTATATCATAAATCTCTTTACAAATAAAAGACGAATTTAAAAATTCCGGAGATAACTGATAAATTTTTTCGAAATATCTAGTTTCATCTTATAGAATTCTATAAATGCTTTTAATGCTCAGCCCAAAACTTATATCATCTATATATACACAATGTTGAAAGTGAGAATATATTTATCAAAAAGCTGCTTTATCTTTGGACTGATATGAAAGAATTTTTTACAGTTCGTTCACGCTTTCGCATTTAATTTTATTATGTTTCACGTTTTACATTATTATGAACAATGGAGGTAGCGAACTATATTACATTGATAATATATAAAGAACTGTATGAATTATATTTTATTGTCAAAGAACAAGCTTTCTCAAAACGGTTTTAAGCGATTGCAATGCATTTGGCGAGAAAAATAGATCAAATATGGGTAATTTGATCCCTTATCACTAAACGAAATCATTTTAACCTTTTTTATCGTCTTACTCCTTAAATATTTTAATTTAAAAGGGAAAGGAACAACATTATTTATTCATTATAAAAATAAAAGTTTTTTTTTGACCAATAATAACATTATATTTTAAATGCGGTACATCGTTATACAATTTGACTTTTTGAATTTTGTGGATTGTCAAGTGACAACCTTGCATAGATATTTGTTTGATTATGTTGATTATGTAAGTCTTATTATCCCAAGAACAATTTGGTTCCGAAGAGGTGTTACAATTATTTCTTATAAATAATGCAGTCTTTTCATAGCATTCAACCTAGGGTGATTCTTTTTAATGAACTTTTTTTTTTTTTAACAAAGAATTTTACCCATTAAATTATTAATTAAAAAGTATGAAGGCGGCAACGACTCTCGCGTTAGCATGGGCTCTATTGACCTTGGCGACCAATGGTAGAGCTCATGTTATTAAGGATTCAACTACTACTCCACAAGTTTCAAGGAACAAAGGAAATTTTGGACCGGAACTTCATCATCGATCATATATATCACCAGATTCCATAAATACTGCAAACCCTTCCTTTAACGCATTGACCTCACCAAACAGAGGATTATCACCTCGAGAAATTGCTATTCTATTTGTTAAAGAAAGTCTCCACCCATATGCTGATTTTATCGTTAAAAATATTTATAAATCCGAACATAATGGAATCACTCACGTATATCTTAAACAAGTTGTTAACGGGTTACAAGTCATTAACGGTGACTTAAATATTAATATTGATAAATTTGGTAGAGTAATCTCTTATGGTGATAGCTTTGTACTACCACCTAATTTAACCGGACTTGAAAAATTCTCGACAAAAGATTCCTTTGAAGATAGTGTTGTCATAAATAATGGAAAATATTTTATAACTTCTAATCCTCGTCAAGTTATCATTTCCTCTCATCCACCAAACCTTAAAGAAGAAAAGGTTAACGATTATGATACCGTTCAATATAAGATTAATAGTGAAATTGCAGAAACAATATCACCATTTGATGCGTTAAAATCATTTGCGACATATATCAATCAAACGATTCCACCATCAGAAAATTTACGATATTATGAATCGTTTAATGAAGATGATCAAGAGCATTTGATATTTGAAAAGATCCCTTTCGCTTTATCACCCGTTAAATTATCACAAAATTATCTTCAATTAGACGACATGTCATTACAATTAGTTTGGGATATACAAATTGAAATGGAAAATAATTGGTACCACGCTCATGTTGATGCTCAAACAGGTGAATTAATAGCATTAATGGATTGGGTCGCAGACGCGTCTTATAATGTCTTTCCGCTAGGGGTAAATGATCCTGAAGAGGGAGATCGTGATTTACAAATCGATCCTCATGACATTATTGCCTCACGTAATGGTTGGCATAATCAAGGAAAACGTAATTTTACCACTACCATTGGTAATAACGTTTATGCTCATGAAAATCTAGATGGGAGATGGGAATGGGAGAATAATTATAGACCTGATGGTGATGACTTATTGTTATTTGACTTCCCGTTGAATTTATCTGATGTACCAAAGTCTTATATCGATGCCTCTATAACTAATCTATTCTATTGGAACAACATGGTATGTATTATTCGCTTTTATTAATATATCTGTATATTTTTTTGTTTCGTCTTTTAATATTTTACTTTTTTTTTTTTGGTTAGGTTCATGATTTGTTTTATAGATACGGGTTCGATGAAGTTGCTGGTAACTTCCAACAAGAAAACTATGGTAATGGTGGTAAAGGCAACGATCCAGTCATTGCCAATGCACAAGATGGATCTGGATTTAATAATGCCAACTTTGCCACGCCACCAGATGGACAACATGGTAAAATGCGCATGTACGTTTGGGATGTAATCAATCCATGGAGAGATGGTGATTTGGAATCCGGAATCATTGTAAGTAACGTCAATGAATTTTTTTTTCGTTTAAAAAAAAATACATATATATTTTTTAAAAAAAAAAGTAAATTATTTCTTTTCTGTAATGATAGATTCATGAATATTCCCATGGAATTTCCACCCGTTTAACGGGAGGACCAGCAAATAGTGGATGTTTAGGATGGGGAGAAGCGGGTGGTATGGGAGAAGGATGGGGTGATTTCTTTGCTACCATCTTACGTATGAAACCTTCATATGGTCGTGACAAGGAATTTGGTATGGGAAATTGGGCTAACGGTGGTAAAGGGATAAGAAAATATCCTGTAAGTAGTTGCTTGTTTGATTATCACATTTTATTTCATTTGATAAAAAAAAAAGATTAAACGTATAACATTTATGATATATGTAGTATTCCACTTCGTTAAAAAACAATCCCGAAACATTTTCAGTCATGGATAAACCTGGTTACTGGGGCGTACATGCTAAAGGGTAATTATTCATTAAAGAACTCTGTTAAAATTTCGATGTCATTGATAACTAACTTTCATACTCGATTTTTTTTTTTTATTTATTTTCCTCGCGTGTAATAGAGCTGTTTGGGCAGAAATGTTGTACGAAGTATATTGGAATTTGGTAGACAAACATGGATTTACATCACAATGGTTCCCACCTACAAATGATACCAATGACGCTTTGTGGTATAACTTTAAATCATCCTCAGGTGTTCATACACTTAAACATCCTAAACATGGCAATACATTAACATTACAATTGGTAGTTGATGGTATGAAATTACAACCATGTCGTCCATCATTTATTACTGCACGTAATGCAATTATTCAGGCTGACGAAGTATTAACTAATGGTGAAAATAAATGCGAAATTTGGAAAGGTTTTGCTAAACGTGGTCTTGGAGTTAAAGCTAAAATCATTGGTGATAATCCTTGGGGAGGTGGTATTCGTAAGGAAAGCTTTGCTGTTCCCGAGGATTGTAATATTGTTGATGACGAAGATGATGAATGATGATTTCAGAAAGAGAAATTAATTCCTTTTGATGGAGGGGAAGGAATTTATTTTTTTGAATAGTGTATATAGCTATTGTAAATTTGTCTGGTCTTTACTTTTTTTTTTTTTCGGGAGGTGTTTTTTTTCATTTCTTTAAATAAATTATATATACAAGCAAACTGTTTAAAAACAAATTTATTTTTTTTTTCTTTTTTGATAAAATTATACTTTGATAAAAATAGTAAAAAAGGAATACAAGAAATGAACAACAATTAAATTAAAATTTGATATGAATCACTATTTATCACCATTTTGTTTATGAAAGATATCAATAATTTCTTCTAAAATTTTAACACCGAACTGAGCTTCTTCTTTCGTTAATATCAAAGGAGGTACAAGCCTAACGGTTTGATTACTGGCAGTAATAATCAATAAACCCCTCTCTCTGGCCATCTTTACTAAAGGACTCGGGTCAAGAGAGAATTGCATACCAAGAATTAAACCTTTCCCTCTAACTTCGGTAATTAAAGATGGATGCTTTGAAGATAATCTTTGTAATTCATTAAATAAATAATTTCCTACATTGTTAACATTTTCTAATAATCCCGAACTGTTAATACGACTTACAACAGATAAAGCGGCTCTGCATGCCAATGGACTTCCACCAAATGTCGTACCATGATCTCCAATTTGTACAATGTCGGCTACTCTTTTGGTGGTCATTATTGCACCAATTGGATATCCATTTGCTAATGGTTTTGCCATTGTTAATATATCTGGATGACATGATTTAGGATAATGTTGATGAGCCCATAATTTCCCCGTACGTCCAAGTCCACATTGAATCTCATCAAAGATTAATAACGCGTTAACTTCATCACACCTCTTTCTTAAAGCTTCTAAGAAATCAACCTTTGTCTCCCAAACACCACCTTCTCCTTGAATGGGTTCAACAATAACCGCGCAAGTATTTTCATTAACGAATTCTGGTATCTTTTCTATATCATTGTAATTGGAATGAACAAATCCTGGTACCAAAGGTGAGAAAGGTGTTTGATATTTCGGTGATGGGGTGGCTGATAGAGCTCCCATACTTCTACCGTGAAATGCATTCATGAATGATACAACTCCATATTTTTCTTTTCCTCCATTGCTGATCAATTTCCCCCATTTTCTTGAGAATTTTAACGCTCCTTCATTTGCTTCTGTACCCGAATTTGAAAAAAATACTTTTGCCGCTTCAAATCCACCTCCATTTATTGTAGATTTCACCAAGTATTCTGCCAATTCACCAGCATATTCATTATGATATAGATTCGATAAATGAACTAATTTTGATGATTGATCCGCTATCACTTTCGCTAATTCATCATCTGCGTGCCCTAATGCATTAACTGCTATACCTGCTGAAAAATCCAGGTACGCTCTATCTCCTAAATCGAATACCCAACATCCTTTACCTTTAGTAAGAATTATTGGTGGTCTAGCGTAAGTGTTGATCGTATATTGATCTTGTCTAGCCAGTAATTCCGCTGTTTTAGGATGCGTATCAGCATCTGCATGACTCAATTTCTAAAAAAAATATTTAAACCAAAAAAATTATTTAAATTTTTTCTTCTTTTGAATACGCATCGTTTTCAATATTTACTTTGGATTCGGACGTCATGATATCCCTGGCAGTTTGGGTCGCAACCGATGCTTGTGTAGTCGTAACTATATTATACCTCTGAAATTGAAAATGTTAAGCATTAGCATATAAATGCTTTTATTTCAAATGAAATATACATGCTAAATTGACTTACATTAATAATCCTATTTTTATTTGCTGCAACTAATCTACTACCAAAAGTTATCGAAGAGCGAAACATTTATTCAGAATATCAAATTTTTATGGCCGAAAGGAATTAAGTTTATGAAAAAAAAAAGAGAGAGAGAGAGGGAGAGAATGAGAGAATTTTCTGTTGTCGTTCTTTCTTTTATTTATAATCTCGATATTAAGGATGTATGACCAAATTGGAATTACCTTTCACTAATAAATTTTTAAATAATTCCGCGAAATCTTTTTTTTGTTATGAATCTTGATCTGAATACATTTTTCTACCACTTTTTTGACAAATTATCATATTTCTTTTTCTCTTTCTCAATTATTTCTTTTAGATTCAGCTGCTTATATAAAAAAATATTTTAATGAAATATTATATTCTGTTATGTTTCAATTGATTTTATGTACCTTGTTGTACACATATATTAAATTTAATAGGAAAAGTAAAATATTTTTTTTTTCTTTTATATTTTATTATATTAAATAATAATATAATTAACTAAATTTTATAGTGAAACATGATGAAAATTTAATTCTTTTAAAATTTTAAAAGAATTTTTGGCTAAAGTAAAAGAATATTTTATTTATAATCCAGCAAAAAGATAAATATTTAACACATCTTCACTTATATAGTATAACTTCTCCTTGTAAAATTCCCCTTCCTATTTCTACACATTGAACTCATGGTTTAAAATGGTTGATTTTACTAAGACACATTTACCATATTGGAATTCCTTTTTTAAAGATGAATTAATTAATAATTCAAATAATGTAACTCTTCAAAATATTTCATAAACCCTTTTTAATTCTCATGATGTTGGTGTTATTTCAATTGTTCATTTTATTTCTATATATGCAAAACAATTTATACAAGATACTGATTTTTTTTCAAACACAAAACAAACCTAAATTTCCTTTAGTAGAAAGACGCCTTTATTATCTTACTGCATTTTTAGAAAGCAATTGTAATTCTTTAAATTTTGGTT
>CAJVPQ010001752.1:0-16551 GCA_910591825.1 Funneliformis caledonium
ATTCTTGAAAAAAAAGTTCATATGATTCTAAGGATTTATTATAACTTTTAATACATAAGCAAAAGAATAATAAAGTCATAAATTTTAATAATAATACTAACCTGATTGGTTTTTGAAGTTATATATATCCATGGCAAAAAAAAGAAGAGAGCTATTGTGATAAATGAAAGGTAGAAGGAATAAAACACTTGAGGAAGGATATGAAAAAAAAGATATAGGGAAAAAAATATTAAGAAGAAAGAGCGAACGATAATGATCAGTTTATAATTTTATCAGTGGCTTAATCAGAGGGCGATTTCATTGATCATCACTTAGTAATTTTATTGATTAAAAGCGAAATTAAATTGCATCACGGCACTTATTATATAGTCTATAAAATTTTACAATATAAAAATCAATTACGTCATAATTTATAGGAGAGCGACATTGAATTGATACCATTTTTACGATTTTATATGATTTATTTATAGAGTGATAATTTTAAGAATCGCAACCCGCAATATAAATATTTATTCTATTTTTAAAATAATTTATTAAAAATTAATATTATTATAATAAAATTTATAATATTTTCTAAATAAAATTAAAAAATAAATATAATTAATTAATGATTTTTAAAGATAATTTATTATAAAAAAAAGTTAAATATTATTTAATAGGTGTAATAAAATAAATACAATAAATTAAATTTTATTTTTTATAATTATTAGATATTAAATTATTTATAAAAATTGAAAATTAATATATAATATTAAATATTATAAATTTTATATATATAGTACGTGACAAAAGTTCTTAGAATAAAATTTAATATAAAAAATCATGATTTTCTTCTGCAATATATAATCTATTAAAAAATTATTTCATATGATTATGTAATAGCCATTTTTAGATGTGATTATTATATTTATTTAGATTTTGTTTATATTGATTAATTTTTATGTCAAATTTATCATAGTTTATGTTATACAAGAATAATGCTGAACTGTTATAATAACTTTATGGAAATAAAGAACTTGTAACGCTAAAGTTTTGTATAAAATAACTTCTATTCTACTTTCTACTATATCAAAAAACTAAAAAAAAGTGGTTTTATAAAAGATTTATCTCAGTCAAAAAGATCAAGAAAGCTTTCTTCAAGAAAATGATATTATCTTGAAAAGCTTATTTCAAAAAATAAATTTTTAACATGTACTAAATTTGCAAATAATTTGAACAAAACACATTTAACTTTAATATATCCAAAAGAGCTATACTTAGAGAACTTCATAACTTTCAATATATTTGTAAAATTCTAAAGTTCATTTTATTACTTACGGACTTTATAAGTAGTGTCATGTAGAATTTGCAATAAAATACCAAAGACAAAATTGGAATCAAGTTATCTTTTCTGATGAGATCACATTTTAAATGTTTTGAAATACACAAAGGTATTTTATAAGGCTGGTACAAAACTTTTACAGAAACCTATGGTTAAATATCTATACAAAGTTTATGTATAGGATGCATTTTCAACTAAAGGTCAAGTTGGATTTCTTCTTTTTACTGAAATTATAGATGGGGAATTTTATCAAAAAATTTTAAATGAAAACCTTTTTGAAAATGCAAAATATGTAATAGAAAAGTATTGGGTCTTTTAACAGGACAATGACCCTAAACATACAGCTAAGGAAACTAAAAAACTTCTTTTGAAATGATATTTAAGGTTATTAGATTGGTCATCAAATAGCCTGGATTTAAATCTGATTGAGAATTTATAGTCAATTATGAAGGGACATGTAGAAAAGGAGGTCAACAATCTTATAATTAAAAAAAAATAATTACTATAGATGTTTTATTAATATAATTAAAAAAGAGTGAGAGAAAATCAAGCCTGAAATTCTTTTTAATTTTGTTCGTAGCATGCTAAAATGATTGGAACAAATAATTGAGAAGAATGGCAATAAGCTAAGCTATTGACTTAGCTTAATATTTTTTTTCGTTATATAATGAAATATATAATTTTAAAATTTTATGTATTTTCGAGTTATTTTCAAAGTATAATAAATAAAAACGTAATTTTGAAAACTTTTGTTGTGTATTATAACATCTTTATATAAACTTTATTAAGTATAAAATAAAATTATATAAAATTACAAATTATAAAATAAAGAATACAAAAATTTTTATTTAATTAAAAAAAGTAAAAATAAATCAAAATTAAGTTTATATTATTCTATATTAACTTACCTTAAATTAATTTAAAATAAGCTTAATCATTTAGTATAAAATTTTATATCAAAATTTGATTACTGTACTATTTCAAAAATAAGTATCTGTAATGCGTTTCTTTTATAATAATTTTTTTATTTGTCATATATATTTTATTATATTATTTATTATATTTATAATAATAAATATTTATTTGTCACTTGTTGTTTATTTTCAGAATAGTATAGTAGTAAATATTATGCTTATAAAAAAATAAAAAATTAAAAAAAAAGAATTAGACGAAAGAAAACTTGTAGTATTAAAATATATATTTATACTGAATTAAAAATATTATTATTTTATTTAAATTATTAATAATAATATAATACTTAATCTAAAAAAAGTTAACTTATATAAAAGTATAGTAATAAGTAGCAGAAAGATTAAATATTAAAGATTTATTATTAAAAAGTTGTTAGATTAATAAATATAAAAATTTAGAAGTAATATCGATAAAATTGATATTATTTTATAGATAAAATATCAGATAATATAATATTAAAAAAATTAAAAGATTGAAATAAGATCAATTAATTGTTATATAAAGAATATTTATATAAAATATATAATATTTATAATTATTAAAGCATTTTATTATAAGTCTAAACATGTAAAAAAAATTGAATGTTTAAGATAAGAATATGCTTGGTAAAAATTATAAATGATATTATAATCATTAGTATATACTTTAACTTTATAGAAAGTAATTATAATATTTTAATTTATTATAAAATAAAGTAAAAGAAATCAGATAGAATAATAAGAAATTTTAAAAAAAAAATCAGAGTAAAAAAATAAATATAAATATGATTAAATTTAAAAAAGATTTATATAATAAATTGAAAATCAAAATAAATATCTATAATTAAATGATATAAATACTAGAATTTTTAATAAGTTAAGTCAAATCAAGAAAAATTTTAGCAGATCAAATGTAAAGTTAATTAAATAATTTTTGATAAAAAATTATTATTTAATCATAAAATTTAAATTGAGAAAATTTAATTATATATACTATAATAAATAAGAAAAGAATATTGAATTAAAATAATGGTAAATTATTTATCTATAAGAAAATTTTTCATAATTATAGTGATAGTAAAGATTTTATTTTTGTCTTATTAATAAATAAAAGAACTGTTTAAAAGAAGAAAAATTTAAATATTAAGATAATAAATAAATAATTTTAGATTTATAAATATAATCTATTTTTTATTATAAATAAGTTTAAAATAAATTATATTAATCAAAATATAAAGTTATGAGAATTGATTATCTCAACTGACTTAAAAACTATTAAGTTAGTAAAATCATCAACTATTATTAAGATTAATTTTAATTTTTCTTTGATTTACAATAGTGGCAGAAAAAATTGGCAGTAAATAAAAATTTATTTACTCAATCAATATTTATTAAAATCGTTCAAAACTTAAAATATAAATAAACTAATACCACATTTATTATATATTAAAATTTTAATATTGAATTACATTGCAATTCCTTTCAATTATCAAATTTACCCTCCTTTCCATACTATTGACTAAATTAAGGCAGAGGTTTTGATCAATATTGAACTATTCGTCCTTAATAATTTCTATAAAAATCTTTTGCGTAACTAATTTTTTTCACTAATTCGTTTATTGACCTTTTTTCTACCCTTTTCTTAATAATCGCCCACAAATTTCTATTGGATTCAGATCCAGAAAATATGATAGTCAATTGAGAACTGCAAAACATCAATTTTTAAGAAGAGACACTATAAGCTTGACTTTATGCTTTAGATCATTGTCCTATTGGAATGTCTAGGACCCTCTAAAAAACTGATATGCTTGATCAAAAAGATTATTTATTAAAATTTCACGGTATAATTCCCATTTATGTTTTCAGTAAACATGTGAAATCCAACGATTCCTTGCAAATAAAAAGTCCTCTAAATATGAACTTTGAATGGGTATTTGACAACTCCATAAGTTGCTTTTTCTTCACCCTCTTTATAACGAACTAAGGTGATGTTATGGAACATTTGAAAGGTTATTTCATCAGAAAAAACTATATTTTTCCAATTTTTATTTTTATGAATTTCTGTCTAAAAAACTTGTCTTTCTTTTGCAATTAAATTGAGGAATAGGGTTTTTTTTAAGAACACAAACTCAGTAATCAAGCTTCTAAAGATTCTCACAGACTGTGTGAGTAACTATGTTAAGACTTGGATAAGTATTATTAAGAGTGTTTGCAATTTCAAAACTTATTGTATCAACACGTGAATAAGCAAGCTGACTAAAGTGATGTCACTTTTTTAGACTTAAAATCTTTGAGCGTCCTCGACGACATGTTGTTTTAAATTTTTAATTTTTTTTAACTGAGATGATTACTGATACAGTGTCCTTAGTGGGAACTTGGTAATTTTATGTAGTTCATTTACATTTTGTGTTCCATTATTCTACAACAACTTAACTATCTCATATCATTCTTTAATAGAAAATTTTTGCAGTATTATTACATCATATTGGTCATAAGGCACTCTTGTGTTTAGTTTTTTATACATATTAATCAGTGTAACATAGTAAATAACTAAACAAAAAATTTGTTTGTGTTATCTAATCAGATGTGATGTAAATCATTATTTTAATCATATAATCGTAACTACCATTTTTTTTTTACCACTACTATATTAATCCAAAATATATTTATTATATACAAGTATTAGAATATAAGTAAATAAAAAATTAGTGATAAATTAAATAATATTTGAATACTATTTAACTGAATTATATATTTTAAAAGAAATTTTAAAATTAATATAATAGTGAATTTAATAAAATACATTATAAAATAAAATAAAAATGATTTATATTAAAATAATAATTAATTTTATTATATGTAATAAAAATTTAATTAAAATCATTCAAAAAAGAAAATAAGAAATTATAAAAAAATTCAGATAATTTTAAATAGCTCAAAATATGAATTAATATAGTTATGTTAATTTAGTTATAAACTTTTAATATATCTTAAAGTAAAATTTATAATTATTTATCTTTATATGATAATTATCATATTTAATATTATTAGGAATATAAATAAATTTAAATATTAAGTAAAAGGTAAATTAGCAAAATTATAATCTTTGAGAATAAACAATTTAAATAAGATATTCAAAAGTTTTTAATTGATTAATTTTATAATAATTTGCAAAAATATTCTAATAATGTTAAAAATAAGTATTATTAAAAAAATAATTTAATAAAATAAAAATAAAATTATTTATATTTTTATTATTAAAACTTTTATATATATAATATATAATAAAATAACTAGAATTTTTTTTATATTTAATATAAATATATAATTTTTATTTTTAAAAAAATAGTATTTATATACAAAAAAATTATATTATTTTAATTTTAATAAAATAATAATAATAAAATAAAAAATTTAATAATAAATAATATTACTTTTATAAAATAAAGTATATATATAAAAAAATAATAAATTATAAGTATATAAATATCTTTTTATTATTATTTATAATAATTTAAAAAGTCAAAAAAAAAATAAAATAGATTATATAAGAAATAATAATATCTTAATAAAAAAATTTATATAATTATTTTAAAATATTTAAATACTTATATTATAATAATATTTTTTAAATATTTATAAATAAAATTAATTTTTATTTTTAAATAAAATAATTTTTTTTAATTAATATTAAATTTAAATTTATTTTAAAATTAAAAAGTTTTTTAGTAGTTTTCTTTTTTTACTGTAAAGTATTTATATATAATAAAATTTTAAAGATTAAAAATAGATAAAATTTTAGATTTCTATTATTTACTGATTTTTTTTTTTATAAAACTAATTTTTTATAAAAGTTAAAAATAAGATTATTTTATTTTTAATATTAAATTTTTTTTTTAAAAAATATTTTTAAAATAAATATTTAATTAATTATAATTAATTTAATAATAAAATTTTCTGCAAATATTAAGAAAAATATAAAAATAAATATCCAAAAATTTTAATTAATTAAAAAATTTATAATTGATAAGTATGAAAAATATTATATTATTATATAAGAGAAGACATTGATGATAATGATCTAAGAGAAGATAACAATTTCTAAGAAATCTTTTATATCTTATATGTCTTTTATATTATCTATACCATTTATTTCTTCTATATAATATATTATTTTTATTTATTTTATATTATTTATATTATTTATTTCTTATATTATATTTATTTCTTTTATTTCTTTTATTATTTTGATAACTTTATATATTTTCTTTTATATAATTAGAAAACATTTTCTTTTAGCTTAATAGTATGTTTTAAAGATAGTTTATTAAATAGTTTATTTTATTTTTCTAATATACTTGTACAGTACAAAACACTGATTAAGGCAGTACTCAATTATTATCATTATTATATAAACCATCTACTGATCAATACTACTTTTAAAATTAATTATAAAATTAAACTTCTACTTACTATTTGAATTATCACTTTATTTATCACTTATAAGTATCTTAAAGAACTAATAATAACAATATTAATTTTGAAAATTAATAAAATAAGATTAAAAATCTATTATTAAAAAAAATGCTAATTTAAATAATTAATATATTGTAAGTTTTTTAATAATATATAAATAGAATAAAAATTATAAATAAATAATTATTTTAAATAATTATTATTAGCTATTTTAATTATAATTTATAATAAAATAATTTATAAGTATAATTTTATAAAAATATATAGGAAGATATTTAGAAAATAAGAATTTAAAAATTTTTATTATATTTTAATTAGTTTAAAATGAAGTGAAGGATTATATATATCTATGTAAAGTATCCTGATATTTTGTCTGCTCAAAATTGAGTTAATGCTGATTGGCTTTTGCAATATTTTTTTAGTTAAGTTCTATAATATTAAAATGCAATAAAATTAAAATTTTTTAAATTTTTTAAAATTAGATTTTTAAAATAAATCTATATAAATTTGTAAAATTTATATTATAATCTTATATAAATTTACATTAAATAAAAATTTATAAAAGGATTTACTCATTTTATTAACAATTAATTAATTATTTAATTTTACTAATATAATCATTTTATTGATATAATTATTTTTATAACATAATTATTTATTAATATTAAATATTGTAATTATTTTCAAAGTTATAGAATAGCTAATATATTTTAGATTCTATATTTTTTTATAATTATATTATTTTACTTAAATATTAATTAATATAATAATGTTTTTTTTTAATTCTATACTAAAATTTTTGTTTATTGATAATTCTATAACTAATAAAATAAATTAATGATTTTTTAGAAATATGATTATTAGAAAATGATTATATCAGCAAAGTGTTTGTTAATAATATTATTGATGATAAAATGAGTGTCAGCTAGGTGAATCAAACTCCCTTGTAAAATCTATAAACTTATACAACTTTATATAATCTTATATTAATTTGCAATAATTATAAGCAAGATTTTTATTATTTTGTTAATTTTAATTCATACTTGATATGTAATACAACAGGGACCATTTTAAATAGTTTCAAATATGATAATTTCGAAAAAAAAGAAAATTAAAAAAAAGATTTTACATTCTATTTATTTTAAAACATCAAAAATTTGCCAATTTTCGATCACCACAGATCTAGCTCATGAGATGGAATTATGAAAACTCCATAACGTTTCTTTAAATTTTTTAATTCTTTAACTTCTTGTGAGGTCATACGATCCATTCTTGCAATTCCTAATACTTTAACCGATTTCTTACTTTTTATAAATCTAGTAATAACTTTCAAATGATTATAATCCCAACCTAAATAATCCACAATAATGGTTTCTATAGGGGCGCTACAAGTTTTAAATAATTCAGTAAATCTTTCCAATGTAAAACCACATTTTAATTTCAAATATTTTAATGAAGGGGGTAAAACTTGACCAGTCACTCTAAATTGCTCATAATCAGAATTTTTTGAATCGATAAAGATTTCCAACCTTTTCAAGTTTAAACCGAAAAATAAGGAATGGAATAAAATAGCGTCGTCATGATCATCATCAAATGGTAAATTAACTAATTTTAATCTTTCAACATTTGAACAAAAATTTAATATCGTTTCAACTATATCTGAATTAATTAAATCGATCTCTAATTCTTTAAGTGAAGAACCTCCAACGTGTAAGATTAACCCTGATTTATTACAAGATGAAGAAAGTCCTAACTTCAATTCACTTAAGGAAAATTTAGACTGTAATAATACTGAAGAATTTTCCAAGACGAAATCTTTACAATCCCATAAACTTAGGTGCCTTAAATTTTTACAACGAGCCAAAGCATCAAAACCAGTTTCCGTAATGTATACATTTTCTAATTTAATTGTATTCAAGGATTCGCGTGATGGCAACGATAAAAGGATTTCTTCGCTACTTGTAATTCCTGATATATGAAATTCATTCAAATCTTTTTGAGTTCTAATTATACGTGAAATCGCTTTATTCATGTCAAGATTATATTCATACTTGTGAAATTTTATATCAAGGCAACGTATATTTGAACATAAGGCTGGTAAGATTTCTACCAATTGGATGGTATTTATGGTCATTGGTTTACTATAATCAATTTGAAATCTGGTCAATTGACTTAGCCCCGGTAGTGTGAGCGCAAATGTGGAAACTTGCGGAATATCCGAGTGACTAAAGTATTTATCGATGATGAAAGATTTCAAAGAATTGGACTGCCTCATAAATAGTTTACAAAGCGTCGTCGTGATCAAGAGGATTTGATCTTCTTTATGACGACTTGTAAATGTTTTGTTACACCAAATGTGAATGGTGGAATGGACTGCCATTTCCAATTGTTTGTAAGAAAATTCTTCCAACCACATTGGATAATTGAAAATTGGTTGCCTCGTATCGGGAATTTCAATATTATAAGGTCGTAATAGAGAGTTTAAGCCTAAATTCTCTTCGCGATCTAGGCAAGCAAGGTATGTATGAATTAACTTACAACGATTTTCTGGTGATAAATCTTCAACAAAAGGATGTGACCATAGTAGGTGTACGACATTTTTACACCAATATCGGTTGACCAAAAGGCAAGGGTATAATCTAGAACCTTGAGCTTGAATATTTTTGAATATCTCTTGCATGCATTCCGTTGGTAGAAGAGGTACGGGTACATTGGAATGTTTTTCATTAAATTGCTCCTCGGGAGGTTCTATAGCAACTATAAAATCTTCAACAAGCTCTAGAAATGATTGTACTAAAAAGCAGTAAGCTGATTTCATTTTCAGAAGAATAAAAATTCTTTTTTTAAAAAAAAAAAAAAAATCTCTTTTTTTAAGGCCAAAGTTTTTATATATTGCATTGTTCTCACGGATCGTACAAAGAAAAAAAGAAAAATTAACTCTTTTACCTAAATATTAATATATTCCCATTGTTTCGAAAAATGGTTGAATGCATAAAAAAAAATTCCATTGTTTATTATCGTTTAACGCCATTTAACGTATGGAAATCTAAGTGTTGATCTCGAATATTGGTTCATTGAAAAAAAAAAGTAGGGAAGGGATCACGCATAAATATTTTTTTTTCTACTTTCTTTTATAGGAGAGAATATTATAGAATCATAAAGAGGTGCATGCCTTTATTATTCCCATTGGAATTGGACGATGAAAGCCAAAATGATAATGCCAATCGATGATGATAAGATCGTTGGTTAGAAATTATGCAAAAGTTAGTAAAGTTCATTTAAGGTTCATAACGCCAATCAATACACAAATTACTTATTAATCCATTATTACCATTATATTAATAATTATTTAAAATCTTAACCGAATATTAAGTACGTAAAAAAGAAATGCTGTGGTTACTACTATATGATTGATTTCCTATAGTACAAAATACCTGAGCCTTTTTTTTTAATTAAATCTGATCGTCATGAACGGACCGTTAGATGTTCTATAGTGGAATTTGTAGATCAATCAATGGCGGAAAAAAATGACATGCGAAAAGAAAAAAAATAGTTATCTGGACACAAAGTTTCTTATTTGACCTGATGGAAGACAAAACTTAATGAAAAAGAATAACCCTTCAGAAAATTTTACCTAATGATTTATAAGTTCACTTTTCGCGGTCTTAAATCTCTCAATAAGGAACATATATATGGAATGAGTTGAAAAGCGCGAAATCTTCCAATCCCATCTTCAAAAGAATCGTGGAATTGCTTGTTATTTATGCGTAACGTACTGATGTCACCTCCTGTGATAGAAATAAAAGATTTCCTAAGTTCAATATTCAATAACTAAAACAAAATTGTAATATAAGATTTACGATTACTTGGACCGCCCAACATCAGAAAATCCTCGGACACGTGATTACGGACACGTGATTACAAAGTAAAAGGCGCATTTGCATATTTGACAAATAATAAGTGACAAAATAGTATTTCAAACATAGTAAAAATGATTTATTTATCGGGAGGATATATAATTATCCGCAGCAAGATTTTATTTTTATTTTTTTTTGTTTAGAATCGGTAGATTCCCTTACATATATTTTCTCCCAAACTTTGTACATAAAAAAAAAGAGAAAGAAAAAAATAAACATGAGGTTGAAAAAGAAAAAGGAATTGCTAACAAAATATGTTATTGAGGGTTTTACTACATTGAAAAAAAAAATTTACAGATATAAAGACGAACGTTAATCACTGTGGATAATTCTCATCCAACATAAACAAAGGTGGCAAATCACCATATTGTTGTAAATCGAAATACATATCAAATAATGAGTTATCCATAATACAATCTTCCGATTCATCTAACCATGATGAAAAAAATGCATCATCAGATACGGAAGTTTCGACCATTTGTGGCGGGGAGTCAACGGAACCGTTGTCAGAATATTCGGAATTACTCGTAATATCCGATTCAGGCGATTCGAATATAAAACTTATAGGGGATGTGCAATAATTCTCGTTATTGGCAGCAGAAACCGTGGTTGATGAAGCGGTGGCATTGACGAAAGGAAGTTCATCCTCCGAAATTGTCATATTCAATCCTCTAACCCTGTCGAAGGACGATCTATATTTTGACATCAATTTAAGCTTTGCAGCTTTCCTATCCCAATACTTTTTGATTTCCGGAGGCTCCTTTTTCCACATTGCACCGATTTCCCTTGATAAGTTCCTCATGTCGTTGGGATGCTCAGGATCATTATATAGCAATTCTTGTACATGCTTACGATAGAGCATAAATCGATTAGGTGTCCTATGTGGCTTTGTTGATTTTAGTTTATCTTGATCGCGTTTAGCCTTTCTACGCGCGTTTCGATTTATTCTTTGAATGACTGCCTTTCTCTTCAAGTCTAACATGTTAGCCTAAAGGTTTTTTTTTTAAAAAAAAAAAAAATTAAAAATAAAAAATCAAAGAATTGTGGTTAAATTCGATATCTTGAGTGAATAAATAATAGGGGGTTTTCGTTTTAGGATTTTAAGGATAAATATATTTTTTTTTTTTAATGGAAGTCAAACTTCGAAGGTAAACTGGAAGGCAGGATTAAGACCATTTTATACCTTTTTGACGTCTATGTGCTATATAAATTAAATTCTATTAACAAGTTCACGCGAAGCTTTCACCGACGAAAACATGTGAAAGCATCAAAACACAAAAAAAAAAAAGAGATAAAAAAAAAATCTAATTGTTTTACGTTCCATCAAATTTTACCAAAATTGGTAAAATTAATGTTAAATCAAAACCTTTTGCTTCTTGTTTTAGAAAGGTCGGATTGGGAAAAATGACTTTTTATTTATCCAACATGATAAAAATAAGAATAAGAAACTTACATGATTGTTCACACGGAAATATTTAAACATATTTAAATGGCAAATAAAATAAAATAAAATCTTATGTAATGCAATACAAGTTTAAGCATGTCTTTGTTCCAATTAAAAACTCAATGCTTTAACGGAGTCCTTAATACCGTTAAAGTCAGAAAGGAAAGTGAAAAATAAAACTGATGTACAATAAAATCAAAACCTTAAAAACTCTTATCAATAGCTATGCATGAATTCTTATTTTTTTTACAAGTTGTGACACGTTATTATCTTATTATGCGATATTTTTTTACTCTGAACACTAAACTTTTAAGGTTCCTTCTTTGATCTCCTGCGGCTATTCATCATATTCATCAGCGGCTATGGTCCTGTAGATTTTTTCTGCTACTAAAATGGGACTAGATTTTCATGTGTGACATTGTGTCACTTAAATACCGATGTCGCTTTAATTTTTTCTCGAAAAGTAAACAAAAGATACAAAAGGAAACAAAAACTATCCTGTATATTGTATGGCGTCTGTGTAGCAAACCTGTGTAGCAAACCTCTTTGGTCATTTATTTTTGAAAATTAATCTAAATTTAGAAGCAAAGAAAATGAAAAGAATAGTCGTTGTTTTGTTGATGTTTATGTCATGTTATACTACTGATATTGTGTAATGCCTTAATTCAAAAGATTTCCTCCTGTTTTTTATCTTAACAAAAAAAAAAAAAAAAAAAAAAAAAAAAAATTGAAAAGCGACGCTTGATAAAAGTGAATGTATTTTTATTATCATTTTTAGTTTATTTAAGCAAAGATACGAAATAAAAATTCTAGTGAATTTCCTTATAAAGCGTTATTATTCGTTTCTTTTATTACTAACTTTTTCCATGTTTATTAATCACGTGAATTATGAAATTAATATGATTATAATTGGTATAATTGCATTTTTTGTTTGATTGTTCAAAACGAAATTTTGATTGACAAGACACAGTTCATTGAAAGATGCATAATAACAAGTATTTGATTTAACCAATCAGGAGCAAAATATTAATCGTTTTTTCGGCTTTGTACAAATATCAAAACCATTTTTTTTTAATCTAATTGGGTTTTGAAGTGAAATTTTGTTCCCAATCCCAAACCGCGAATTCGGTACGTAGTAAAGTAGCAAAACATTTTATTAATTATTATCTATTTTATGATAGTCTTATCACAATTATCACAATGATAATATTGAACTTACTAAAGATTACTATCGTTTCTTCAAAAATCCTTTGGTTTAAACAATATTTTTGAAAAAGTAAGTTTAAGAAATATTCTTATTCACGTAAAATAAAGATTCAGCTAATTATGAGGGGATATCCAATCCAGTTTCAGATGATTCAAATATAAAATCGATGTTGAGACCTAAGTGCTTGTTCTCGGTTGGTCGGTTTTGCAGTTGATGAGAGCGGTAGCATTATCATAAGATGCGAAATACGTCAATAACATTGATGACATTATTTTAAGTTTTGCGGCTTTTCGATTCCAATATTGTTTAATTTCAGAAAACTTCTCCTTTCACATTCTACTGATTTTCTTTGACAAATTCCGCATGTCGATATTGTTAAAGGTGGGTAGGGTTAGGGTCGATAAGCTTACTTTTCTTACACCCACGATGATCGGTGAATTCTTTTAGACGCTATATATGGTATGTCTTTGGTCTTTTTTTTTTTTTTTTTAAAAAATGCGACAAAACTTGTGAAGTTTTACCTCACATTTGAAATTTGAAGGATGTATGGGCGTTTTAACCCTATATTTATAACAATTTCTGTATAGGAAAATTTATTCACGAGAATCAAATATATTCCGAGAAATATTCCAAACAAGTATTATTGTCAAACGTTTTTAATCCGATAAGGTAAAGGAATCATGATCTTACATAATTTATTTTCACAGAGGTATTTAAATGACAAATGAGATTTCATCAAATTTAATGGGTACCGAAAACGGTCTTAAATGGTCCTTTGGTCCTAATTGAAATTTCGAATTGATGAAACGTTATTAATCTTAACTATCCTGATAATTTTTATTCTTTATAAGGAAATTCACTCTGGATTCTTCTTGTCATTCTCATTCCCTCTTTCATAATAATAAAGGTATAGAATGCATCTTGTTATGAATTTTTTTTCTTTTGGATCCTCAAAAAAGTGAGCTTTAAAAAAAATTTTAAGAATTTTTAACGTGTAGACCGATGTAATAAATTTTTTTCCGTTCCTTATTTCTGAGTAATAAATTGTTTCTTTAAAAAAAAAAATTTTTCGAAATAATCTTAATATTCTATGCTATTAAATTTTTTTTTTAAATCATTTTAAGAAATGGGATACAATACTAGTAAGATCCAACCAATAAAGGAAAAGGGAAAAGAAAAAAGAAATATATCACGATATCACATCATATATGACGAGTAAAATCGCGTGAAACAACATTATTCATGAAATCCTTATTCGTCACTTCTTAATACGTAATGCCACCTGTATAGTATGTATGTATAGTATTTTTTTTTCATATAGTATTAGAAACCATAAAGATATGGACTATTAGTTATGAAAAACCATACATGTAAAGTATACATACCAAACAGGTTTGTGTAATACTCGTAATGCATCTATGATTCAACTCCGTTTTAGACGAGTCCTATAAATTAATTGCATAATTTTATAACAAAAGCAATTTTGGTAAAAAAAAAAGCTAAGCATATTATATTTATTAATTATAGTTATTAAAATATAAAAATTTTTAAAGTTTCTGTAAAGTTATTTTTTTTTACTTAATAAAATTTTTTAAATTTTATTTAATCATAATAAATTTCACTAATAAATATTTTACTAATGATTATTTTACTTTTAGAATATTTACAAACAGGATTATTTTATAAATAAATATTTTTATTTATATTTAATTAATAAAGATAAATAAAAAAATTTATAAATAAATCTTATTAATTAGTAAAAAAAACAAACCATAGTAGAGTGTGATATTGTATGATAAATAGTAATTTAAACTGTATATTATTATTAAACTAATTCTAAACTAATTCTAACATCACATAACTCTAAAATTTATTTTTATTATATAAATTATTTTATTAATTTATTAGCTATTTCTAATATGAATTTAAAATTTAAAATATTGCTATATAATAAAAATAGAATATAAAATATATTAAATTAATAAATTAAAATTTTTATCAGTTCAAATTATACAATTATACCAAATGCTTATAAATTTTATTAACATATGATTTTTATAAACTGTAGCAGTTAAATATAATTTATTAATAGCATTTTTTTAAATTCAGTAGCAATATTATAATAGCATATTTTTTATTTATAACTTAAATAAAATGATTTTATTTTAGTAAATATGCAATTAAAACTTCAAAATAGTTTTTAATTTTAAAATATATTTATTAAGTACTTTTAAACTAAAAATAAATCACCAATAAACTTCTTATTTTTATATATTTAAGTTTCATATTTATATAAAATTAATTAAATATAAAATAAAACTAATATATTATATATATTTGTTAAGTCTAATTTATATCATTTATCAATATATTTATTAAATCAATTATATTAATCATATTAAAATATCAAATATATCAGATTTGTAAATCATTTATATCATATTAGATATTAATTATTAATATTTTATAATAAATAAACTTATTTTAAATCTCTTAAACTTTATATTAATAGTTTTAATTATAATAATTTTAATATCTATTAAATAAACTACAATTATCTAAAGTATAACAAAGAACTTTCTATTGTAAAGCACTTAATAATTTATAATAACCCATAAAAATTTTCTTTCATCTATTAACATTATCTTTTTAATTACTTTCTACTTATTTCTTTTTAATTATATATTACTTTTACTTATAATACTAATAATTTATATTTTTTTTATATTACTAATAATATTTTTATGAGAAAAAAAAATTATTAATTAAAATTTATTAAAAAAAAACAAACTGTTAATTTTTTATCAAAATTAAATAATATGATAAATTTCAACAGTTTTCATTTTTCTAGTTATAAATAATATTAAATTTTAAAATAAATTTTTATCTTTTTAATATATTTATATATTCTTTAAATTTTATAAAAACTATTTTAAAAATTTAATTCATAAATTTAAAATGTAATTATATTAATAAATAATATAGTAATTGTTACAAATATTAATATTTTTTTATTACTTATAATTAAAATTTTAAATAATATATTAATTTATTAAAATTTTTAAAATAATAAAATATCTTAATATTTTAACATATTAAAATATATATTTTTAATTTAATAATTTTAATATTTTTAATATTTAAAAATATAAAAATATTTTATTATATAATCATAATAAAAATAAAACTTTGCTTATTATTATTTCTTTAATTATTTTACCTATAAATTTATAAGT
>CAJVPQ010001753.1:0-16544 GCA_910591825.1 Funneliformis caledonium
GAAAATTTTTGGATTGAAATTTTTGCAATCTGAAACTGAACCGAAGTTGATCTGAACTGAAAATTTTCAGATTAATCCGAACTGTTTGGAGCTTTAACTGGAACTGTACTTTACTGTAGCAGTTAAACAAGAAAGATCAAACTCTTCTTTTGGTACATACTACACACATAAGCTACAACTTTGTAAAAATTGACTAAATGTTGATTCATCAGACTATACAATTTTTTTCTACTCTACAATTGTTAAATATTTTTGTTTCAAAGTCTAAGCTAATCTTTTCTTTTGTTATTTTCAGAAATTAATGATTTAGACATAAATGCAAACTAACTTTTCTAAGGGTTTGATAAATTGTAATAGTTAAAACTTTTCTTTTTTTTTTAATCCATAATTCCTAAATTTTATGAGTGATAAGGTAATAATTCTTCAAATTTTGTATAATAAACTTTTTTGAGTAAAGCTTGTGCTTTAAAATCAAAAAGTGACTTTGGGTTATAACATTTTTTTGATATTGCAGATCCTGTATTATTAAAACGTTTTATTATATTATAGACAATCATTTTGCTACATTGAACATTGTTGGCAATTTTCTAATATGAATCATCTCATTTATAACATAAATAATTGCCTTATATTGTTTAGCTATTAACTCTTTTTTTTACCTATTTGTATTTTGTTTGAAAGAGAGTTATTGAAAATTATTGTTATAGTTGTGATTGATATGCTAAATAAATATTAAAATTAGAAATAAACGTGTAAATAATGTAAATAAAGTAAAAAACAAAAATACTTATCATTCAGAAATCTGTGATTACTCTCTGTATATGAATTAAAAAAGTTTTACAATATATATATTTATATTTTATAATATTTGTTATTATAGTAATTTATTTAATATATATTATTTAAAATAAATAAAAAAATAATTTAAATTACAATTAATTTTTAAACTCTTTTATTTATTTAAATATTAAATTATTATGAAAATAAAATCTAAAATGATTTTATTAAATTAATATCAAAAAGATAGATTTTTTTTAATAATGTTAGAAATTTATTAGAAATTTTTAAATCAATTAAAGATGTTATATTAGGATTAGAAGATATAAATATTATTTTAATAGATTGCTATCCATAATTATATAATATAGCAGCATATTTTAAAATAATATTAGAAAACGGAAATCGTTGTAAGTCTGAAGTGAAATTTATTTATTAATTTACATAATATATAACCTCAAATTTTTCTCTTTATCTTTTAAAAGTATAATGTTTTTTACTTTACTTCAGATAATAAAGAATCACGTGATATGATTTATCTAATCATAAAGTATTTTATATCTATTATATGATATGATCAACAATCTCACACTAGAGCATTATTGGCAAATTTTCTGTATCTGAGTTTTAAAACTTTCTAAAATTAAAATAACTTAAAAATATCTCATCATCGTTTAATATGTCAATTTATCATGTACGCAAAAACAGACCAATAAAATTACATTGTTTAATGATCACGTAACGAAAAATCGATTCTCTTTCTTGTTATTACAATAAACTATTATGTAGTCTAAAGAGATCTTCATATGCGATTAAAATAGAGTTGCAACCAATCAAATGTCAGTATATTTTTACGTTAGACAGAGATTAAATTCATTATATAAAATTTATTAAATAAAGTCCTACGCTTACGCTCTAGACTAATTAAACATATCAGTGTTAAAGAAAAAGATATATATATATGCTCAAAGCTAGTGTTTTTGGGTAAAACTAGTTTCGCTAAATTGATTTGTTAAAAGATTTCAAAATTAGAGTTTAGGAGATTTCAGATAGGTTTTAGATCATAGGAAAAATCACTGGGTAAAACGTTTCAGATTTTGAATAGTTTCGCCCAAAACACTACTTAAAGTCTTAAACAAATAAACGAACAATTAGATAGTAATCTGAACAATAATTAAGACATATGATTTATTTGGAGTTTATTAATACAATATGTTAATATTTAAATATTAATTATTATTGCATTATTGTTAGATTTTATATTGAAATGTGTATAATATTATTTTGCATAAAGTATTTTTTTTTATTGTTTTTTTCATTTATATAAATGAATGATATCCACAATATAATATTCTTTTTTTTAATAAAGATTTAATTCAATCAATATTTTAAGCTTTCAATTCTATAAAAAAAAAATATTTTTTAATAAAAATAAGATCATTTAATATTTGTACATTTAAAATGAGTATTAATCCTGAAACACTCTAAAAGAGAAATAAGCAAAATAATGAGACAGAAGAACAGTAAGAAGCTTGTTTAAAATGTGATTGATAATGAAAGTGCAAAAAAAAGGTTGATTAATCAGTGGAAGAATGTGAAGCACAACTTACAAGAGATCAGGATATTAGAAATCAAAGAAGATCAACTGAAATCACTGATGAATGAGTAAAACATCTTAACCACCAAAATGAGTTGAAATGAGATACACGCCTTCGTAATATTCAAAAAAGCTAAGAAAGAAGTCAAGAAACAAACACCAGATCTGACACCAAATATATAAGAAATATCAGTGAGAATGTATATGAAATGTTACAAAGATTTTGCCATAAAGTAGATAATATTTAATATAAATGCTGTCCGATATGTAATGAGCGAATTCCACTGATGTTGACTGCTTATGACATGTGTCGTAGATGTTATATAGAAAATAAAGTCCTCAAAAAGTTTTTTGCAGAAAACAATATGAATCCTGGTGACATACCAGATGAGCTTAAAGAATTAACAAAAATCGAAGAAATGCTTATCGCACAAATATTTACTGTTATGACAGTATATCAACTTCGAGGTGAACAAAATGGATATAGAAGAAATGTCATTAACTTTCCTCAAGACATTCAAGAATTCACAAATCGGCTTTTATGGCATCCATCATCTTTAGATGTGCTCATAATACGTCATCAATCAGAAATCAATTCAACATCTTTTAGAGACTTTATTATACGTCAAAGTAAAGTCAGTAAAGCTCTGATGTGGCTAAAAGAAAATAATCAGTATTATGAAAACATAATCATTGATTAAGAGATACTTAATTCTTTACCTGAAAATGACTCAATCGCAAAAATGCTTTCACAGTTGCAGAACGATCGATTAATAAACGAAATTTCAGTAGATGAAGAAAGTGAATTAAATAAAATAATATGTAATTTTATACCTTCACAAACTTCAACATGTAGGGAAGACGTTTCCATCAATGATATACTTGATCGCATACAAACTAATGATATGCCTTTGCTCTGGCCAGAGATCGATGGTGTTCCTATCAATGAGTTCCAGTCGCCCAGTTATATAGCAAGAGTATTTCCGACGCTCTATCCATATGGGAATGCTGATCTTCGTTCTGAATGGCCTTGGAACATCAAACCAGCTGAATATTTTAAGCATTTAATGTGATACAAAGATGAAAGATTCGTAAGACATCCTCGATGGCGATATTTTGCATTAAATTCTATAATGAGATGGAGAGCTCTACAAGAAAGAAAAATTTATATTAGACAGAATTTGAATGATAAATAGATCGATGTTACAGATATATAGGAAATGATTGAACAAGGTGACTAAAATCTGGCAGATAAAATCATGAGATATAGTAAAAGGTTACAAGGCTTGCAACAATTCTGGATGGCATGAAGATATGAATTAACAGACTTATTAAGCAGATTGATCATCAAGGATTAATTTTTTTTACCTTTAGCACGGCTGATCTTCACTGGCCAGAACTCCATAAATTAATGTCAGATAAAGAAAACTCAGAAGATTCTGCAAATAAGCGTCAACAGAATCTGGTTGATAATTCGCATATAACTGCTTGGTTTTTTAATAAACGATTTGAGTGGTTTTTTAAAGATGTATTAATAGAGCAATAGGACTTAGAAGACTACTGGTACCGTTTTGAGTGGCAACATAGGGGAAGTATACATGTACATAGAATAAGCAAGATTAAAATGCATCCATTATCAATTGGGAAGACCTAAAATCAAATGGAAGTGAGATGAAAAAAGTAATACAATATATTGATTTAATAGTCACTACAATTAATCTGAATATGAATGCAGCTATACCTGAAAAACATCCATGCCAAAAAGATATAAGCGAAATTGACAATAGTCTTCAAGACTATATCAAATTAATAAATAAGCTGCAACACCATATATGCTGCAGTCCATCATATTGCATTCGCATGAATCAATGATTAGGACAGCAATTATGTCAGTTCGGTTATCCAAAGGACTATTCAGATCGTATATTAATACAAGAAGATGATAAAGGACAACCAGAACTCATTACTGTCTATAACAATCCATTAATCAATTCTCACAATAGATTACAATTACAGGGCTGGCAGGCAAATGTTGATCTTAAGCCAATTATCAGCATTTACGTGGCTTTACAGTATATTTCCAAATATGCTAGCAAAGGAGAATCAAAGTCAATTGCCTTTTCAAAAATTTTTAATCAGATTCTTAATAATAGTGATCCAAATGATGTTTCACTTACATTAATACAAAACTATTGCTCAAAAATATTGCAGAATGAGACATATCAGCACAAAAAATATGCCTCCTTTTGTTAGGTATTCCACTTTATCACTCCAGCTGGTCATTTATTTCATTAAACATTAATGCGAAAACAGCAAGGTGGGTTCAGGACTCAGATGGAGAAAGTAATAAAGAGGGAGGACGTACAACTAAATTGATTTTAAAACGATACTAGGAAAGACCTCAGGATCTTAAAGAATTTTTATTGTTTAAACTAAATTTAACTCATAAATTGAATAATGAACAATGGAAAAGATGCAAAAATGAGAATATTGTTCGCATATGGCTATGACCATTACCTTATCATAATGGAGACCAGTAGGAAGATCTCTGTTATGTAAAGGTTCTTCTCCATGTTAAGCATCATAGTCTTCAACAACTCAAAGAAAATGATGAAATCACTTGGTTATCACTCTACAATCAATATCTTGATAAGATTAATAGTGATTTTGCTGATTTGCTTGGATCAGCAATAGACAATAAAGAGGAGATTTCAGACGAAGAAACAGAAGATAAACTTATTGATGACGGTGATAAAGAAAAATTTAGGTACGATTGGATGCGTCTTGCTGAAATGGGATCAAGGATAATAATAACATATTTATCTGACTTAGGATCTCGATATATGGATAGAAATTATGATTAGATTAATGAAACCTAAAAATGGTACTCCTTTGATAATATAGAAAAAACGTGGGTCTTTGTCAATGAAGCCTCAAATAATGACACAAACGATCTAAGAAATGATGGTGATTCAGTTAATTATGAGGATCTAAATGAACAACAAAAAATTATTTTTAAAAGAATCGAATCTCATTATAATAGCACATTTGAAGGTAATTTAGTAGAGCCATTAAGAATAGTAATTATGGGGACAGCAGGCACAGGAAAATCATATCTTATAAAGGTAATATGAAAGAGACTAAATACAATGAACATAAGTGGATCTAAAGCATCAGTGAAAGTAATTGCACCTACTGGTATAGTAGCTTATAATATCAATAAAGTCACAATACATTCAACATTGTCAATACTGATACACAATAACAAACACGCAAATCTAGATAGTAATAGTAATAGACTCAATCAATTACAAGAAAGATTAAAAGATGTATTTTATATTATAATAGACGAAAAAAGCATGGTTGGAAGGCAAATGCTTGCTTTAATCGACAAAAGATTACGAGAATCATTTCTAGAGAAGAAAAATGAACCTTTTAGCAGAAGGTCTATTATATTATTTAAAGACTTCGGTCAGCTACCACCTGTATTGGACGTTTCTATATATACTACAAATATTTTACATGATCTAACTTCTAACGATGATATGGCATCATACAAAAATTTTTGTAAAGTATACAAACTTGAAGTGATTCAATATCAATCAGAAGATTCAGAAGAATAAAAGGTCTTTAGGGATATTCTTTTAAGGCTACGAGACGGAGAATGCATCATAGAGGATTGGAGAAAACTTAGTACAAGGTTTGAAGAAAATTTAAACGAAATAGAATAAAATAGATTTTTAGATACTGTATTTCTTCTTATCACCTGAAATGATGTAGACAAAGTCAATATCAATATACTCAGATCTTTAAATCTTCCAGTAGCTAAAATTTTTGCGGTTCATACTGGAAATCGTGAGGCTAAAAAAGCCAGTTCAGATGTTGCAAAAGGCCTTGAAGCATAGTTGGTACTTGTTAAAGGGGTACAGGTTATATATATAACAAACCTATAGACTGAAGGTGGATTAGTAAACAGATTAATGAGAAATATACACAATCTTATATTTGTAGAAAATAGACCTCTTTCACTTCTGGTAGCTAATTTAATAAGATTTGATCAATATGAAGGTCCTAGTTTTATAATACTAGAAGGGATAGAGTAGTACCAATCAGTCCTATTAAACACACCTGAGAAAGCAAAACTAGGACAGTGTGTTCTCGCATACAAATTCCTATATGCCTCACATTGGCAATAACCATTCACAAAAGTCAAGGCCTTACGTTACCAAAGGCCAAAATTGATATTGAAAGCAGAGAATTTGCAGTGTCAAGAGTTCGTTCACTCGGTAATCTTATTTTCAAGCAATTTACTTTTGACTAACTTCAACAAATCCAAAAAAGTAAAAGACTACAAGAAAGGAAAACTGAAGAAGAGCGACTAATTTCTTTGATACTAAGAGTCTAAAAAAAAGAACATTTTCTTTATATATATATATATTTTTTTTTAATAGTAGAAGCATAGCAGCATATATCTGATATTTACAAATTTATTTAACACTAATTCAATTTTAGTGATACATTTTTTTAGTGATACATTAATAAAAACGTGATTTGTATATGGGTAGTTTATTTACTATTTCATAATTGTGCATCTACAGGAACTAATAATATAATTGACTTAAAAATTAAGCGAGGGGAACGCAGACATTTTGAGTTAACTAGTTTAGAATTATAAATTCCTACGCTTATACTTCAGACTAATTAGTTCAGAGTGTAAGCGTAGGACTTTATTAATAATTAATTATTAAACATTAAAGATAGAAGGAATATTATATTACTGAGATGTGAAACATCTCAGGTAATATAATATTTTCTCCTATCTAATAATAAAAGTATAATTATATAATTATAGTTTAATATTATTTTTAAACTTATTATTATCTAAAATTTAATTTATATTTTTTAGATACAATCAGTTTAAGATATAATATACCAAAATTTATTATACTGAACTATGTATTATAAAACTAATTATTTTATAATTAATCAGACTAAATATAATAAATTTATATAATAAAATATTATATATCACATTTAAACTAATTTTAACTAAATATTATATTAAGCTATATATTTGATGAATTAAATAATCACATAATTTAAAATTTAGCATAATATATGAGATTTTATAATTAAAAAATGTTATACTAAAAAAATATGAATAATCTTATTTTATTAAATGTGATAATCTTTTTATATAAATACAAAAATTTTTGTTTTAAAATTCTGATATATTATATTCTTTTTACTATATAAAAGCATAAAATTTGTAAAATAAAGAAAATAATTCAAATATTTTTAATATTAATTTTACATAAGAATACTAACTTTTAATATAATAAATTAATAAATTTTATTATTACAAAGTAATTATATATTTGTATTTTATTAGTTAATTTTATATACTGAACAGTTCACTATAAAATATACAGTAGTGGTAAAAAAACTGACAATTATTTTATAACTTCATAATTTCATGAGTTTTACACTATAGAGTTAAAAATTCCTAGAACTAATATCACGTGATATTACAAGAAAAAATTAAAGAAATATTTAGCTAAATAAAAGATTAACAGATAAATATTTAATTGAAAATTAAGATACAGAATACAGTTAAACTATTAGTTGAAGAAAAAGGATAAATTACTTACTGAAGGAAAAGAATAAATCAGATACTAAATAAAAAAAATAAAAAAAATCTTAAAGAATGATGGAAATGATAGAAAAGAAAGGAAATTTAGAAATAAGATTAGAATCTACAGAAATAAAATTAGAAATTACAGGAATAGGAATTAGAAATAACAGGAATAGGAATTAGAAATAGAAGGAATAGAATTAAGATTTACAGAAATGATCTACATTAATTTTTATATAAATAGAATAGATTTTTTATATAAAAGGATCAAAAAAGAGAAAAAAAAAACTCTTTCTGTTAATTTAACAATCCACCAAAATGTCAAGAAAAAATGAATGAAAGAATGCCAACCACGATCACTCTGCGTTACCAGTTACTGACAAATAACCAACAAAAAATAAAATACAACTCAAACTTTAGATAATGATCTCACTATAAAACATCTAAATGTACCTACTATACCTATCCTTCCAAAAGATACCAATACGATAGAAGTTGATCCAGTTGAAGAAAGTTTGACCAACAACCTTGACAAAGGGAAAAGTCTTGAAATTATTACTTCAATATCAAAACCAATTGCATCAAAACTAACTATGAGTGTTAACGAGTCCTTTGACGCATCAGAAAATATTTTAAACACTTTGACTCTCAGCTTTGAAGTACCTACAACTCAAATCATCAAATTTTTTGCGTATATTTTAACAGAAAAGTTCCCTAAACTAAACCTCTAAATGAAAATCTCAAAGATCACTAATCTGTACTATGACAAATACAACTCGTTCGTCAATATCACAAGAGGAAAATACCCTGTCGATCAAAATCAAGCAATCATTAAAGTTGTCTTTATAAACAAATCTGAATGTAATATTTTTTTGTAAATTCAAATTTCCCGATATAGATAATATCACGTTCTAACTATTGGACATAAAAAAATCTTCCCCTTACATACCTGATTGGTCAATCATAGTTACAGAAATTCTATTAGACTTTACAGAAATTAGGTTATGTAAACTATTTTCTAGATTTGGAAATATTATTCGTTTCACTATAAAAACTAAAAATCTCTGACAAAGAGCTACAATCATCTTCGACGAGGAAGCCAACTTTGAAGAACTAAAAAAAGGAGACAGCATCTACCTTTTAAAGAATATGATCTGTTATTATCCTTGCAGTCTCTTCAGAACTGATATTCAAGCTCGTTCTGCTTTTTCAGCTATGATGCGTAACACCTAAACTCATCAAAAATTAAGCATAAATTCTAAATGTATCTAGTTTTTCAACTTTTATATTATTACAAAATTAAACTGATTTTTATATAGTTTAGGTTATGCTTATTCAAAAAATTGGCTTAGATTTTTAGATTAGCTTAATTATTTAAAAAGTTATTAGAGTTTAAAAATAAGATACATTATTAATAACTGGCCAGATTCAGACTGATTTTGCAGGGGTAATTATAGGGATTTTAACCAATAAAAATGCGAGATTTCGATTATATGATAACATTGATTCGCTAAACAATTATAAATTTTGTCTATTGTTTTTTTCTATTGTTAAAAAAAATGCCACTTCTCTCCAAACAAAAAAGAAAATCAAAAGAACAACCATGTATAACAGATGGCAAGTATAATATTAAAAAAACATGTAAAGATGGCCAAAACTTCTTAATGTTTGAAGCATTTTATGATGATAACGGTTCATCTGATTTTTTTTTCAATAATGATTCCGGTTCTTTTGGTAATAATAGTGGCGGTTCTTCAAGTTTTGTTGATGATATATCAGCTGGTAATAATGAATACATTGATTCTGCTGATAAATTCTTTAATGACAAAGAAGAGTGGGGTGATGATAATGATAGTGGATGGGATGATCTGGAGGATATGAAGGCCGAAATTAAACTCAATCAAAGATTAAAAAATCTTAATTTAATATGGAAAGATGATAATCAACTAGAAAAAATAAAGCGAGGACCATATAAGATAGGCAAGATACCAAAATCAACCTATTATGACAAATATGGCCCAAATGGCGTATTAACTAAAGTAGCAGCTGACACTAAAAAAATTACAAGTTTTTTAAAATTAATGATACCCAAGTTACTAATCAACAATTATCTAGATCTAATATATTAGAAGATTTTTCAAGTGATTCAGAAAGTGAAGTTGTTAACCCGTATACTTATAAAATAACTGAAAAAATAAAATATTTAAAAGAACAGTTAGAGAAACAACATAATCATAAAAGAGCAATATTTGAATATTTTACCTTGTTAAATAGTGATGATGGACGCGAAAGAATTGATATTAGTTTGGAAGTTGCTCAAAAAATTTTTATTGATAGTGTGTGTAGAAAGCACAAAAAATCTGAAACCTTACAAAATATTAATTACTTAATAATAAACTCCTAGAATCTAGATGTGGAAAACATCAAAAAACAATTAGAGTAATTAATGACGAAGATATTGCAGAAAGATGTCATATTTGGATTCGAAAACAAAATTTTAATACTACACCAGCTTCATTTAAAAAATTTGTTAAAGATGAACTATTTCCTAGTATTGAAATTGCAAAAAAAAAATCTATTACTTTAATGATTGCAATAAGATGTAAGTGAAGAATTTAAACTATATTTTCTTTAATAAACCTAAAATATTAATGATTATATTATATATAGGGCTTAATATTCTTGGTTACTCATTTCAACAATATCGTCGTGAAATATATTATGATGGACACGAAAGAGAAGATGTTTTATATCGAAAAGAATTTTTAGAAAATATGTTTGAATATGAAAAATACATGTCCAAATATGAAAGTGAATCTATGGATCGGGTATATCTTAATTTACCTGAAGAAGAAAAAGAAAGAATCCTAGTAGTTCATGATGAATGCATTTTCTATTCAAATAATGGAAAACGTGGATTGTGGATTAAAAATGGTGAAATGCCGCTATGAAAAAAAGGAAATAGAAGATCAATTATGGTTAGTGAATTTCTAACTGAGGTTGATGGACGTTTATATTTGCAGCAAGCTGATATAGAAAAATATCTCTACGTACTTGAAGCAGTATGATGTTACTTAAAACCTGGTGTAAATCAAGAGGGTTATTAGACAGCAGAACACCTTCTTGAACAAATTGAATATAAAGCAATTCTTATTTTTGAGGATTTATATTCAGACTGTGTGGCTGTATTTGCTTTTGATAATAGTTCTAATCATGCTGCATTTAGCAAAGATGCTTTAGTTGCAAGTCGAATAAATTTAAACCCAGGTGGTAAGTAACCAATTATGCGGAATACTTACTTTGGACCAAATAACCAGTTATAATCAATGGTGTTTCTAATGATACATGATAATGAAAAGCTTCGAGGTAAACTCAAAAGAATTAAACAAGTGTTAATAGAACGTGAAAAATGGCCACCTAGAGGATTAGTATTAGATTGTAACAAATACAAAGAAAAGTATCAAAATGCTCAAGAACTTCCTGCTATGCACATCGAGTAATATCCTTAGAACCTGATTTTCTTGCTCAAAAAGGTACTATTGAGGAGTTAATTGAAAATGCAAAACATAAATGCATTTTTTTCCCTAAGTTTCATTATGAATTAAATTTTATTGAGAGGTATTGGATGCTGCAAAGAGGTATTTGTGTGAAAATTGTGATTATTCGTGGGAAGGATTACAAAAAGTGGTTCCTAAAAGCCTTGATTTGGTAATTTTAGTGACTATTAGAAAGTTTTCAAGAAAATGTTGGTGTTACATAGATTTTTATGGAAAGGTATTAATGGGAAATTAGTGGAGTATGCAGTAAAAAAATATAAATCTCATAGAAAAATTCCAGAAGGTGTTTTAGAGAAATTAAATAAGTTAGGATAAATAAATTTTAACGAAATTCTTTTTTTTATTAAAATCATTATAATTAAATTTTATCCAATCAAATCAATCATATGCTATAAGTCACGTGATAATATCATTTTGAAATTTTAGACTGTTTGATGAGTTTAGGTGTTACGCATCATAAGCTTACTAATCTTTCTCGTAATATTATACCACGTGACCTCTAAGATATCAGCAATATAGTTTCTACTACTTTTCGAATTATTCCTAGAGCTCAGTTCAATTATAATTACTTATAATATGCATTTTTTTATTTTTTTAATAAAGAAAATACTCAGGCAGCTATGGATATCAAGAATTTAACTTTGAATAACAAAAAATTTGAGTGAACTAACCTAAAAGTTAAACTTTATGCTATCTGCTTATCAGCGTATCATAATGTATCTTCTTGTCTTAAGCATCATCAGACTCCTAAAGACCGTAACATACAAAATCTGTATCAAAGGTTCCAACCTGCTCAATTTAATAATTATACTACATCTAAACAAAACCCTATAAGAGGCGCTATTCGTGATAATATTACTTTTGCTTATGTGACCAAAACCCTGCTACTATCCAAAAATTCTTAAGAGACCCTTAAGAGAAGACCTCTCTCACCTTCACCTTTAAAGCCTAATGCTAATACATCTTCTTCTAATTCTTTCATTGTTAAACCAAAATTGTATTGGGCAGATGACGACCTTATAGATGATTTTATGAGAAATAAAGTTCTTTCTACTCCAAAATTAAACAATGGTACTGTGAAAGGTAACTCAATCTATGATTCAGATTTTAAACAATTTGTCACCTTCCAACTTATTTCTATTTTCAACATGCTTACTGATCTTTGTGTTGAATTTAAGTTTTATAGCAATATTTAGCCATCATTGAAAAAGCCCTTCATATCAAAGTTATCACTCCTGCTAAAACAAAGGAATTTAACAACAACTTACCAGAATCTGTCACTAAAGTAGACCAAAAATCCTCATATATCAACACTGATCTTTGCATCGCCCATTTGCAAAATCAAACAAATGAACAACTAATTCTTATTTATCAGAAACAACAATAACGTATATTAGAATTTACTTCTATACTCAATAAGTTACTTAAGTTCTTTCACAACTTCAAAACCACTCTTCTCAACAAAAATATTCTTAACAAACATGATACACAAATTTTTGAACCTTTAATTGAAGACTTTAACAAAACAATAGAATGCTGCATCAGCAACTTCTAACAATAATTATTATTACTATCATGATTACTGTCCCTATAATGAATTACACAAATACCTCTACACTCATCCCCTATCTAATCTTAGAATTGCAACACATAACATCCATTCTTTTAATGACCTTGCAAAATAAAATTACCTTTTTTTCTTATATTAAACTAATCAATTTGACATTATAGGTTTACAGAAAACTAATTTTAAGGGAATTACTTCTATTTTCAATCGTGACTTCTCTAATTATATTACTTTTTTTTAGTAATAACTAACACTTCCGTTCCAATGGAACTGGTGTCAGCCTTTCCTTTAGTCCTTGTATTGCTAAATACATTTTTACCCATAACTCTAAATTTGATAGAATTATTTACATAAAACTTTAATTTGCGATTATTTTGTAATATTAGTTAGAGGGTTGGCAGATAGGATATGGGGCCTTTGCAATAGAAAGGGAGGAAACTCCAAAAAAAATTAAAATTTTAGTTTATAAGCCAAAAATGTTTCAAATACTATAATTTGTTTATGCATTTACTATGATCCGCTTTTATGTACTATTAATAATTCTTCACATGGTTTCAGTATGAAAGTTGAATAGCATTCTGATGCCTGTCTTTTCACTTTTAACATTTCTTGTTTAAAGATTCCAACTCTTGCCTACATAAATGACACTCTCTGACTCGCTAAGTTTAGGGATGACCTAACAAATATTATATTCATTGCAAACAATTTTTCACTTTTAATAATATACAAGTTAATTAGTTGAAATCAGAACTCCTTGTTAACATCCAACAACAACTTCCTTTCAAAATCTACTATAATAATAACACATGATCTATCAATGCTTTTTCTCTAAAAGCTAGTATTAAATATTTGAAAATTTGGATCTCATTCAAGTCTAACAAAAAGTTTATTTATAATTAGATATATAGCAAAATTAAGAAAGCTGTTACTATTATGAAGCACAAACGCCTTACAGATTTACAGCTGATTTATATCTTTAATACTGTTCTCCTTTCAAAACTTGAATACAGGTCTCAACTCACATTACCGTTTAAATTACATTGTAAAAGCTTTGTTGTCACCTATTTAGCCTTTGTTAAAAGAAAATTAAAACTCTTCAAACACATTCTAACAGACTTATTTCATTCACATTATTTCTACAATTTGACTTCACTGTATTAACGACTTATATAAAATTTCAGCAATACTCTTTTACAAATATCCAATGAAGCTAATATACTTAGAAAATCCTTTTATTTACGAACCCTTCAACTTCAACAAAAAGAGTGGCTCTTCAAAAATCCTCTTTTTTATTGGTCCTTTTCTAAAATATCAAGATCAAATATCTGGTTTCCAGCCCTTCTCTATACTCTTAATCAAATGAACCTCAAACTCAATACGTCACCAGCTCTATTCAACAAAATCACAGAAGGGATTTACTGATTTTAGCATTTATTCTAAATATTTACAGAAAGCATGCTTCTAGTCTAAGAAAATTCTTAATGCTTTTCATGAAACAATTGACTAGCTATTAAGAAAACTATATGTTCACCTTTTGTGATCGTTATACTATTACTTATCTGATTTCACATAGTTTTGAACTCCCAGCTGGTATTTAACTTTAGAACTTCATCTTAATCCTGATCAAGATAGAAAATTATCACTTACCAATACTTTTAGACACAAATACTATTACAGTTATTCTATCAAATGACCTACTTCTTCCTATCAGACTACTGATATTGCGGTCAAATAATATTCCCTGTCTAACTCTTTTATTCTAGAAAGAATCACAAGAATTGACCAAAATATAGTTTACTTAATGCATTATATATTTTTAATCAGACCTGATAATATCACAGTTTTAGATCTTTGTAAGCGTTGTTAACTTCACCAGGATTTTGCTATTAAAATTAGAGGTTATTACAATAATTGTTTTTTATGCTACTCTCTACCTTGTTGTAAAAATTTTAATCACGTTTAAAAATGATTATTGTAATCGAACATACAGCATTCTGTCCTATACCCTTCATGAGCTTGCCTTGACTTATTTTTTAAAAAATAACAATCAAAGTCTTTTTGTAACACCCAGAAATTTTTCTCCACCTATGTTAATTTTTTCAACAAATATTTGTCACCTTCTTATAATTCTCAATTACTAATTCTTTCTCGCTCTATTGCATCCTCTTCTGTTTTAGAATTTTACACAAATGGGTCCTTGAAAGATATGGGTCTCCCTTTGATAAGAATAAGTCTTATTTGGCTTCAAACTCACTAAAATTCACTAATGGTTTTCTTTTTCTCTGCTTTTATATCTTCTTTCCCTTTTTCCTCTATATCTGAATTTGCTGCTATTTTCACTGCTATACTTACAGCTTCTTCATTTTGTAATGTCACCATTTTCACTGACTTAGCCATAGTCATTTTTCAATTCAACTATTACAAATTTCTCTTATTGAAAGCTTCTACTATTTGACCTGCTTTTAAAATTAATAATTACGTGCATTAGTCTTGTCTTTTTGAAGTAATAGATACTCACAACCTCATTGTTAATATGATTAAAGTCAAAACTCACACTGATAACATTTTTAATAATAAAGTTAATACTTTAGCAAAGTCCTGTTTAGATACTATAGCTCTTCAACTTCATACAATTAATACCCTTTGATGCTATTTCACTTGTAATAACACTCCAATTATTATACCCATCAGCCAATTTTGCAAAGAACTTTTCTGTGAACGCTTTATCTCCAATCTGCTTTAATTTTTTGTCTTATTAAAATACTTACAGATATATCAAATCAATTGGTTTGCCATCTCCTTTATACTTAATGATAATATAGTATCATATTACACATCATATACTGCTTCCTTTGTTTAAAAAATGAAATATCAATGTCTTCTAAAAATATTACCAACTTTAGAAATTCTCAAATTATAACATTTATCTCTTTATGATCTCTCACTTTTATGTTTACGATGCAATATTGTGAATGAAAACTTTTATCATATATAGATGTATTCTACTATCAACTATGAAATGAAAAAGATTATTCTTCAATCTAAATCTTATCTGAAAGATATTACTAATGCACATGACTATAAAATTGATTAGTTGAACTGCTAGCTGCTCGATACTTATAATACTGCTGAGTTTTTTGTTTTCATTTGAGGAATTATCTCAGCATGCCTTTTTAAAATTTTCCTTTAAAAATTTATCTCTCAACCTTTAGTCTTAGCTGCTTACTCTTCATTCATACATTTGATTTTGAATTCACTCAAATATTTGGTATAACTGCTGTATACTTATTCATAATTTTAAAAAATTTCTCAACATTACTTTTGATTTTAAAGCTACTAACTTTATTACTTCAGGTTATGATCTTACTTTTAACCCATCCACTTATTCCTTTAGCTCTCCTCTTATACTCT
>CAJVPQ010001754.1:0-16543 GCA_910591825.1 Funneliformis caledonium
AACTTGACATTCCATCAAGTGTCATAGATTTTTTTTATTCTTATTTTGTATTCTACATATTTGACATATGCAGAAAAATTTTCATTAAATAACATTTTATAAATAAATATTTAAGTAGTTATATTTTTATTGTTTGTTGAAACTCTAAAGCAATACATTAGTTCATTGTAAATATTAGGGAAATCAAAAAAGGCAAATTGTATTAATGCGGGATATCTCTTTTCCTTGTTTCTTTTCTTCATATTTCCAACTGATTCATTACAGTATTCAAAATACGGGAAAATTCTCACCGTTTATAATTAATTACTCTAAATCCAACCAATTACAATCGTTACGATTTACATATAAATATTGCTAATTTGCGTGGCTTTATAATTATTATTATTTTTTTTGTTTAAATAAAAAAGAAGAAAAATAAGATAAGGTTTCGTTATTTATACTTGGTTTAACAAATCTAATTTAATCCTTTTATATTTATTTAAAATTTTAACTGCAACGACGCAAATTTCTTCGCCAACACATTTCCTTATATTTCCAATATCAAATATACCATCGTTCCAAATCGTCTTGTAAACCGAACCAAATCTACCTTTTCTTACTTTTGAATTTTCCTAACTTGATAAAGAATTTAATTGTATCCTTTTAATTAATTGGTCAACGTTCTTATTTTCGCTCTCGACCAGAATTACACGGCTTAAATGGATCTGGATTGATGACATTCTTGACAATTATTCTATTAAAATCTTTATTTTATGTTTATTTTTTTAATTTGTTATTATTATGATTATTATTATTGGTGTTTGCTTTTTTAAGTTCGTTTTTTTTT
Organism: Funneliformis caledonium; assembly: GCA_910591825.1. Classification (NCBI taxonomy): domain Eukaryota; kingdom Fungi; phylum Glomeromycota; class Glomeromycetes; order Glomerales; family Glomeraceae; genus Funneliformis; species Funneliformis caledonium. Next base: position 827 of record CAJVPQ010001754.1, read on the forward strand.
TAAAAAAAAAGGATGAAGGAATACTACATATAAAATTTTTTTCATTTGTCGATGGCTATTTTTAAATTTGTTTTGTGACATGGTATTCTATTCTAAATTTAGATTCACCTTGGCCGGATCTTATGAAAACCGTAATACAGCGAATTAAATTTTGCTCGGAGTTTATTGTATGTGAGAAGAAATTCTTGATTACGGAGTATATGATCCTAAGAATGAATTTATTAACCACAAAAAGCGAAAAAAGGTTTGTTCATATTTTTTATTGCATTGTATGTTAGGTTAGATTGGGTTGACTCAGATTAAAAAAGAAAAATTTAAAATTGGTAAAGGGTTTCTAATTATGACCCTAAATATAAAAAGGCTTAAATTCATTCGATCGCTATGGGTTCAAACGATCCCAAAAAACGGAGACGACTTATAAAAATCAATTACAGCCGGAAAAAAAAATAATATTTTTACAGGATTTTTTTATTAGTGCAACACATGCACCATTTAAACATGTACTTGTCCGCGATTGAATTTTAAATTAATAATTTAAATTTATCATTTTTCAAATGTATTTGCAAAAACCTAATTTAGAATAAAATGATGATAACCGAGATAGCAATGAAATCACACTTTTTTCAAGGAGATCATTGGTGATCCTAATTGGCGCAGTCATTTAGTGGCGCATACGGATTATAACTAACAACAGATATAAAAAATCACAAATTTTTTTCGAGATAAATAACTCGTCTCACTAAACATTGTACACACATTCGGCATTCACTTTATCAAATTGAAGCGTTTGTCTCCTGATCATTTCGAATTTATGGTTAGATCGAAATCGCAAACTATTCCGACAAAAATGCGCTATTCCTGAAAAAAGGGTTTTTTTTTAATCTATTGAATTTCTTATTCGTTTATAAAATTTTAAAATAATGGCATTGAACTTTGCGATTTCATCTGGGTCAACATTTTCACTGCACTTACAGCACTTGTAATGTACAATGTCAAGTATTACTATTCATGGTATACACGAACGAGAGAATCTAATTCCTGGACCATTTCCTTTACCTTTAATAGGAAATTTACACCAGTTCGGACTGGATATGGGGAAAGGAGCGCTCAAATAACAAAAGGAGTTTGGTGACATGTTTGAAATATATTCGGAATTTACGGAGAAAATTCATAATCTGATGTTAAAGAATAATGAATTCTCCCTTCACACCCTCTAACCCAGGATTGGAAGAACTTCGTTTGACAGATTCCGGTATAGGGATTTGAACGCTTGGAAATTATTATTTAAAGAAATAAATTTATTTTGACACTGTAAAAATGGAAATTGATTCATACTAATTGTTATGTAACAAAAAAAAATAAATATTTATATATATACGGGAATTTCTAAATATTATGTGAATCGAGATTTTGATTAGGTAAATAAACACTACATTTGTGTGTGGTAAAGGCACACAAATTCATAAAATTACAAAAATCCCCACTTTTCATTATTAATGACAATTTTAACAATTGAAAATAAAAGAAGGAGGTGGTCGTCCAAGAAAAGATCACCGGGAAATCTCTTTCAAGAACAGCTCCGATATAATAATTGGAAAATAAAACAGCCTTCCAACTCTTCCGAAATACAGTTAAGCAGGAAAAAACTTTTAAATTTATGTCTCATTCCAGAGATGATTGGCGGCATCAGCGATCCAATACAAACCGTTCATGCCAATGAGTTTCTCCATAAAATAATCCGGGAATCATGGATTGGCCTAAACAGTCCTGACTTAAAATCCAATGGAAAATCTATAAGGCAATTGTTAAGGGCAATGTATGCCAAAAAAATTTCACGGAGGATTCGAATACATTTTCAGAAACTATTTTATTGAATCTTGCGGTTGACGAAGTGAAGTTGTGAGCTTTTATAGGTAATAGCAAAGAAAACTCTATTATTTTATATTAAAAAATCTGCCAATTTTCAGCAATGACAGTTTTTAATATTGTGTTTTTTTTTATAAATATAACGAAACTGCCGTCCTTGCGTTTCTAAATTAATTTTAACACTTGGTCAAGAAAACCACAGCATCTCTTGAAATTTGAGTATGCTAAACATCCAAGTGTCAAATCTTAGTTTTGAGTCAATCATATTTAAGAGAAGGGACATTGCTTAAATAAATTAGGAAGTTGTAAAAACTTTTTAAATGTTCATTGAATCGGAGAAATTTAAATAGTATGAAAATATTTAAAAGTCATTTATCCTTACTTTTTGTTTAAGACTAGGGCATTTAATTGATGAAAATAATCATGATTGATTTGGTCGGTCTCTCACTCACATGATCGATTAAAAATCGAATTACAGTACGTGTGAAATCGAATGCATTGTAATGGATCATCTCGCTGATGGAAATAAAAAGTTTATTGTTTCTATCATAACATTGAGTTTCTTGAATTGGAAAAAATCGCGTTAGGCTGTCGGAATAGATTTTGTTAAATCTATTGACATAAGGTTGCCGGGAAAAACCCCGAGGTTTCGACAGGCATCGAAATCGAAACCCATCGAAACGTTTTGCCAAATTTTCTTATTAAAGGCAAAATTGCGAAAGTTTCGACAGGTGGCAAAAGTTTCGACAATGGCATTATTAAAATACTTTAAAAATTTATTTTGATTTTGCGAGTTGGGTTTAATTAGAAATGTGTTCCATAATACTTCTATCGGTATTGTCGGATCAGCTTGTCGGGAGTGGTCGGTTCATCAAAAGGAGTTTTAGCGATTTCTTAATATTTGTCAAATCATCAAATTTTTTGACGGAATCCACCAATAGGAAGATGATGAATCGATTTTGGTGTTACCATGAAATATATAACAAATTTTCAACTCTTTGAATGAATTCTTCGAATTCTCTCAATATCATCAGTATAAAGTTTTTAGACCATATCAAAATTTGTTTAAAAAATGACGGAGTCATAACTATACGTATAAAAAAATTTTTTTTAAGTATTCCTACGAAGCATAGTTTTTATTAAATGATATCCCTCTTGGTGAACAACCATATTCATCTAATCCATCATTCATGGACGAACGATTAATAAAAATTACTCTCTTTCTCATTTGTTGAATAAATCTTTTCTAATATATCCATTCTATCTATTCAAACTTCTCTCGTCTTATCACTTGATGTCCAAAAATAATTCCCAATTATTACAATATTTCTTTTGACATTCTCTACAAAATAATGATATGTCTTCACTAAGTTGATATTGGTTCCTGATAAATGGACCGGGAATTGGGTAAATACTTAAAAAAATAATATATTACATATGTGAAAATTTTTGATTTTGAATATTTTGTATTAAAAATATTGTTTATAAGGAATATTTTTAATTTTATTTATTTTTTTTTAAAAAAAAATAAAGATGACACCCATATTTTTATATTGCGGCTTGCCCCATGCTAAGCATTAAAAAAAAATTTCATTATTTGGAATTTTTTTAACTAAATCAACATTATAATTTTTGATAGATTAAAATGTCGGAGCAATAATCCCATATAATGATCTATGCATTAGTCTATGTGAGATAGTATATATTCGCGTCCTTTTTAAGAATTCGCAAAGATGTATCGAAACTGTCGACTTTTCCAAAATGGGTTTAGGGTTTTGCTCCGCAACTATACAGAAGAGTCTTCTGTATTCATCCAATTTAAATTCTTTTTTTTTTTCACAATAGCAAAATAATTAATACGCATAAAATACTCTTAATAAATACACGAGATTCAAATAAATTCTTGTCTTGTTTACCAGTATTGAAATTCCAATTCCTGTTTGTAGTCCTAAAGGTGCTAGCCGAGATAGCTTATTCACAAAAAATTCGAGGGAAGGTCCTATACATTCCGTTAGGTATATTGAAATTTGAATCAAGCATTTGGATTGTGACCGATTTATGGTATGGTCATCTCCAAGAATGCATTCGATAAAACGATCTCGTTTTTGAAAAAAATCGTAATGCTTGCAAGATCATTATTTGGAAGATCTGTGGAAAGTTTTTATACAATACTAGTTAGTTAATAAAGAAATAAAAAAATGAGGATTGAAAAATTAATATTGTGCAAATAGCGATAATTCAAAAAAAATGTTACTAAATTAGTTAAAAGACGCACGTGTACAAGACTGAGATATTAAAACCATGTGATTGGCTAAAAAACTATGCCTTGAGAAATGTTGTTAGGTCATTATTCGAATGGTGCGTAACTTTGTTTGTTCTTGATACCTTATGTCAGAAGAACGTTTTCTTCTTTTTCAACCATCGATTAATTAATATACCCATTTGCCTAATACTGTAATAATTAATTTTTTTTTTTTTTTCAGAAGAAACCATGGGAGGCAAATTTTGCTATATTGGTCTGCCATGAATGAAAAATTCTTTTTTTTTGCCGTAAACATGCTTTTCCGTTGTTAAGCCTAAACACTACGTCATTAGGATAACAAAGCTTATTTGCTAACAGTGAGTTTAAGTTGTAAACTATGAAAGAAATAAACACGAATTTATTTAAGTTGAAGGGTCAGGTCGTCTTTATTGATGATTTATGTTTTAAGGAAATAGATATTTACAAAGATAAAGTTTTTATGTTTGTTAAGATTATACTTTATTAATTGTACGATAGAAACTTGTTAGTTTGTCAGGGCGACAATACAGGATATTTATATAAAATACAATTATAAGAAAGAGTAATAAATATAATAATGAAAGTAAATATAATAAAGAAAATAATGATAAACGTAGATCACGATTTTCCTAGTGATCATTGGTGGTATTAACTGGCGCAGTCATTTAGTGACGCAAACGGATTATCACTAACACCGTTTAAAATAAAATTTCGATTTTGGAGGAAATATTAATAAATAATTTCGGTGTCGTTTATCTTGAGCATAGTATATTAAATTACACGGAAAAAAATTATGTTGAGTTTATTTTTCTTATTTTTCTTTTCTTTTTTTTTAAAAAAAAAAAAAAATCTCACAAAGTGATACCTATACAAAAAAAGGAATGATCATACAAAAAAAACTAGATATTATCTAACTTACAAATTAGTGAGAGGAAAAAGAGGAAGCGTAGTAGAACGGCAAAAATTGCGTAAGACTAGGCCGGCAAAAGGTTCGTACGATATCCCTCTCTATAGTATATATTCCATTTGAAGGAAAAATGACAAGAAAAAATCTCAACTTCTCAGTTGTGGCTATTCCATAAGGACCTTATAATTTCTCCGGCTTTGCCTAAATTCTTACTTTAGGATTTGTAAACGTTCGAAAATAATTATCTCGATACCTATGGAAACGGTAAGTAGAAACTGCAGTTAATTTATCTTGCATGCAAGTTGACAAAGTATTCAGCTATCTGGTCCAGTACGGCCGATGAAGTTGTAGCTGTTATTGACTGTTTTTTAATTGCTTATTTGCTGGGCTGGTGAGATTCTTCGTTCTGGTTGCAGAGATTAGTTTGACGGCGAGAAAAGTAAAAGTTCCTTTGAGCTTTGCCCATAATGAAAATTGGTAAATATAGTTAAAAATTGACAATAAAAAAGTGAAAATATAGTAATAAACTCAGCAGTTTATTTAGTGAAAATAAATTAGAATAATAAAATTTAAAAATCAAAAAACTACATATACTGATTATTGTTAAAAATAAAAATAGTATAAATTAATAATCGAAAAAAAATTAATAAAAAAATTCCATAACCAAAAAAAAATAAAACCTAAAAAAAATTAAGATAATAAATAAGACAATAATATATAAATTTGATTAATAATTAAGAATAAATATAAAGAAAAATATGTTAGAATTAAAAATCGAAAAAAATCAAAAGCTAAGTTAAAAAAGTTTTTATTCTAACTGAGCAAAAAATAAAAGATTATTACCTACGAAAAAAAAAGCAAATTGAAGAAAGAATACAACCGTTTAGAACCAAAAAATGCATCTATTTTTAAAACCACGTTTCATCCAACGTTGCCATAACTTTATTGGTTTTACTGGAACATTTGGGATGTTTGCTATTAAAATCGAGTTACGAACATAGTAAATCATATGATCCGTAACGTTATTTTAATAGCTTACCTCCCATTTGTTGCTTTATTAAAAAAAATGTATTAATTAATGTTTAAATAATCGATAGTTTTTTTTGTAATTGCAAGATATTCTCTAGCCATTATGGATAAATGTGGATATTCAGTTTCATGTAATTATATAATTAATTGATTACCGTAGCAAAATTTTTGCTTATTAATAATGGGATAATAATCGGTCATAATGTTTCATTTGATCGTGCAAGGATCCAAGAGAAATACCATTATAAAGCATCTGGTAATAAAAAAAATTTTTTTTTAATTCCCCTTATGTGTTATTGGTTACGAATGGGATTGAAAAAATTCTTAATGTTCTTGCATTCCATTCGCAAATAAACTTTCAAAAAGCTTAACCTTTTGCAAAATTTTAAGTTTTTTTTTTCCATTTAATGTTTGTTACTGCCACTCAGGCTTCTTCTATCCTTGGTGTTTCCTTGTGTACACTTTGTCGCTGACACCGCAACAGTAAAATAACAGCATTTCGTTCACCAGGTGGTGTGCGACTTTATGATGTCTCAAATATTGAGGATTCCACTACCACCACCACCACCTCCACCATCACCAAAAAAGGATTCCTCTATTCTCGGGTCTCTAGTGTTAAGCAAAAAGAGGACCTCAAATGGTAGAAACAACACCTCAGCTCCCGATTTCTAACCTATGAACTCATCAGTGATATCAGGTCAAGAATTAACTTCAAATACAAAGGATTGTAAACCCTACTGGAACAATCATGCGAAGGTCTTGTCAGAGAGATTGTGGCTACCCACCATGATCGATTATGCAGGTTCACCTACAAATTCCTTAAGCACGAATTCTCACTCAACTTTACAAAACTTGTGGTTCTCTTCGACGATTCAACAACCGACAGACATGAGCTGTCTGAAGATATCCTTGCCATCAACGTCTTCATCTGCAGATTGCAAGGAAGAAAAGCAGCCAAACACAGAAGGAAAAGAAAAGAAAAGAAAAAAATATTAACATTGAGTAAAAACAAAAGAATAAAGGATGAAAATGTGAATAGAATATTGAAAGTGAAATTTTACCCAAACCTTGCACAAAAACGTATAATAAAGCGATGGATGAGGCTGTCAAGATTGATTGACCTATAATACAATCATTGACTATCTGCAGAAAAGACGGTTTTTGATTTTGTATGTAGATAACTTTTCAAATATAAAATTCCTGAGAAAGATCGCGTATTTAAAATTGCTTGATGGAGCAATTGGTAATAATGCTTAACAAAGATTATTAATGATGTATTACAATCCATCCGTAATATATTGAATAAATTATATAATATACCAATCTAATATCTCGATTTTGTGCTAAATATAATTCCATCTCATTTGGTTAACATTATATTTTTAAGTTTTACAAAAATATGATCATATTCATCATTAATATTTTTTACTTCTAGTATCAGAATAGCGTCAGCGTTTAAATATTAAGAACTGTTTCTTTAGCATATCGAATAAAGCTTTTTTTTTCATTTTTAATCTTCATAATAACTAAGCTTTAACCGTGGATCAAATACTATATAATATGTTTCATTCTATTTTTAATATTACTTAAAAATAAGTATAATATATCAAAAGTCGCGAAAAAAAAAAATATCAGATCATCTGATGATCACCTGGGTCGGGAAAAACCATGACCCTGACCCGACGAGGTTTATTAAATTAGGACTCGAATTAATTCTCGAGTCGGGGTGAATGACCCGGTCGATTCGATTCGATGGGCTCGGAGCACTCGATGGATTATCTTCATTGAATTGTTTGTTTTTTTGATATTTTTTAAGGCGTGCATAATTTAAGTAAAATAGGCGTTGGTAAACACCCATTTTAATTAGATGCACAGCATTAATGACCAATCTTTCTAAAATAAAATTTTGAGAAGAATGATAAGAAGTTCGAAGAACTAAATTATGAGCAAAATTTATATTTTAATTTTAATAAACAAATAAGTTTAGCAATCAATTTAAAATTCGTTTGGGCCAATAGTTTACATTTCCTATAGGTGATGTAAAAAAAAAGAATTCTATAGCTTTATCGTTGTAATAAATAAGAATGAAATTTATTAAATCTTTTGAGAAAGAAAGCAAATTCGCCCGCATTTCTAAAAAAAAAATGAACCGGCGTTACATTAAATATAATTCCGCTCAGAAACATCATAATTTCGCATGTAAATTGTTTTCGATAGTCCTTTTTGAGGTTGGCGGGATGACAAAATGGCAGGATGTCAGGCTGTCCTTCATAATAATTATTTTTTTATAAATTCGAGCCTGAAATCTCAACATTCCATGCTCGCCCCTTCTTATATTTGCATGCATACACCTTAAAAACCTTTCTTTAATCCTTCGCGATATTTTCGCTTCCGCTGTTTTAAAATTATACTTGTAATTTCGTTTATTTTTTTAATTTTGATTTTTCTTAATGATTGGCATTTATCTAGTTTAATATATTGACATTGCGCACAATGCCTGTATTGATTTATGATAAATTTCGAAAAAAGATTTCAGTGAACTCTTTCTTAATTATTATTAGGCCACCTTTAATTCATTAAATCATCACAATTACATATAATGGCAACAATCAAGATAAATCTATTACCTTGAATCATTGATTACTTTCACATACCCATTCATGAACATATCGAAAAATAGAACTTATGGTAAAGTTAATGAAAATAAATAAATAATCCCATTGTAAGTTTGGAAAACAAACTTATTAATTTGGACAGCAGCTTTCGGGGTCACAGCAATATTCTCCCTATGTCGATAAAATAAAATACGCTGTTAGTAACGTTTAAATTAATATGAGAAATTATCGAAAGCCAAGCATGTATGTTAGTAATAATAATGCTATATAATAAGTGGGAAAAATAAAACATATTACCTTGTTGCAGTAAGAACCATTTCCACAGACGACCGCACCCTTGAATTTGCAACGAATAGGACATGTATTTAGTAACAAAGATAAGATTTATAATCATGTAAGTGAGAGCAGAAAGTTTATTACCGCTGGCACACATCCATCCGGAACGCATATTTCGCCCTGACACCAAGCATGTATGTTAATAATAATAATGCTATATAATAAGTGGGAAAAATAACACCTATTACCTCGTCGCAGTAAGTACCATCTCCACAATCAACTGCGCCCTTGAATGTGCAAAGCATGAACATGTGATTAGAAAATTCAATATATCCACCTTGGAGGTGAGAACATAAAGTTAATTACCTTTGGTAAACAACCTGACGGTATACAAGTGTCGCTCTAAATATTAGGTCAAAAATATGTCAGTAATTTACAGTATTACAACAATATCATGGGAAAATAAGCATATTACAAAATCGCAACAAAACTGTCCATGAAAACAGCATTGTTGATGAGCCTGCGTGTGTAAGGATAGAATATGGTTTAAGAATTTAATGTTGTTGTAAGTCAACGTAATCATATTATGATATATGAAAATAACAAATTACAGAGTCGCATTCGAGACATTTGATCTCATCAATCTAAATGTGCAAATGAAACTTATTAGTAAATTATAATACATTCATATCATTAAGTGAGAAACTAATATCAATTACGATTGACTACAAATGGATAATGAATAATTAATAACGGTAATTTCAACATAAGGAATGAATTCAACTAACAGCAGTATGAATTTTATCAATGGCACAAAGTTAAGAAGATATATCATACATTTCCAAGCACTAATTTAGTTGAGTGTTTTCGAGATAATGTCGTATTCCTTGCGTACGTTAGGCCTCTTTCATGATTTGAAATCCCTTTGCTGTTGGAAACAACCGTGAACAAGATAGTTATCAATAAAGATAAAATAGGACCGAAGGAGAGCCTCATGATCTATTTAATTTTACTAGAGAAGGAAATCAATGACAATAGTTCACTAAATTTAAAAAATTTTAGGCAAATGATTCTGGGTAGTGAAAATAAAAAATATAAAATAATTAGTTTGCGAGGTTTCGGAATTTGGGCTACATTTTATAGTCATTAAAGACACGTGCTTTTAATTTGTTATGTCTATTTTCAGATGATCAAAGCTAAAATTGAATCATTTTACGGAATATCATTTCATGCATTATTTTGAAAAACTGTCTATAAATATCCCAAATGCGCACTATTCGCCTCATAACACTGATGATTATAAATGACAATGATGACGATAAAGGGGATGATGAAGATGAAGATGATAATATGGATGATAATTTTGCCAGTTTAGAATTAACAAATTTGCTGGTCTAAATGAAAAGTTCTTGCACCCAACCATGTCAAATTTCTTATCATTAAAAAAATTAAAAATAAAATAAAATAAAATGAAGTAAAACATTAAAAACGCGAAAAATTTAATTTACAATTCTGAGTAGTTAACAAAGCTTCTTTCATAAATATCATTGAGTAAACCATAAAGAAATGGAATGATGATCCTTTCAAAATCCTGTGGCGAGTTAGCTCAAAAGAGGAACCGTAAGGAAAAAAAAAAAAAGAATGATAAATAAAAAGCGCGAAAATTAATACCGCGTACTTCCGAAAGATTATTAATAATGAATAATTTTTAAAAAAAAATCTCTGCGGCCCAAGCGAAGGAATCTAAAAGTAAAAAAAAATTAAAAATGTAAGAGATATGTCTTATAATTTCAAGGTAAATGATCCAAAGCAACTAATTTGCCTTCTTGAATATTTAAAAAAGAACGTCCTCCTAAATAAGATTAAATGCAGCAAAAATCGTCTATATTATTGAAGTGAATTTGTAATTGAAAAATCGATAAAGAATTACGATTTTTCTCGCTTTCCTTTTATCATCTCTAAATATATCGATATATTCAAACTCTATTTATTATTCAAAACCTATATATTTTACATGTTATGTTAATTATAAAAAATGTTTGATATGTATAAACGAAATGTCAACAAGATTTAAAATGCGGCAATGAAGTCGCAACTATTTATTTTTTTTTTTTTTTGTATTAAAATCTGTTGAATATAATAGATAATGTTTTAATATATATAGTATTATAATTTATTATTATTTATTTGCGTAAAAAAGCTACTGGATATCAAATTGACTACGTGGCAAAAATTACATAATAGGTTATCAATTAAAGTTAAATTACAAGCATATTTTTTTCCCTTGTCGTTTCCGAAGGGTTATCTATATACTCAGCGCTAAGTTATGTTTCATTTCCAGAGAATTATGGTTCGTGCATATAAATATCCTTATAATCATTTAAATTCATAATATATTGTAAGTCATCCAATTAAAACCTTCAAAAATTTAATATGCCCAAAAATTTTGTCGTCGATTGGTTTTATTTTCGGACCAAACTATTGGTGACGCAGTGATTTTATCACAAAAAAAAAAAAAAATAAAAAATAATTATTAACTTTGCCAAGAAAAAACATATTACATTCTAAGGACAAGGACTGAAAGGGCGTATGGTTTTGTTTGATAGAAACCGCAGGAGAAGTGAATAGTATGCTTGGATTTTCAGATTGGTGGTAAAAAAAAACATGTTCGAACGTATGAATCTAGCTTCAATCAGATTTAATTTTTTGCTATTGCATAACTAGTCTGAAATTATATTCCATTTTTATTAAATCCGCTTTTTTCTTGGCAAAAAATTTATTCTCCGGATTTAATCAAACTTTAAGGCTTATAAAATAAAATGGATGAATAATTAAATTCCTACAACTAATCCCGTTATTGAACAGGGAGTAGCTATATCGATCGATGACCGATATAAGACACACGTTAGGACAATGACCGTGTAATATTCTTTCTTTTGCTCTGCTTTTATGAACTTGCTACTGTTTCACATTTGTAGTTTTAACAAAGTTTATCATGTCTTGAAAGGTCATCAAACGTTTGTACTTATGGGTTATGCTTTGTTTTGCATACGAATAAAAGTTCAATTTATATCTTTCTGCTTATATAAGTAAAGTTTAAAATTTTGATATCGAAAATATTTTCTAACCAAATCTGGTTAGAGCAAGATAAAATTGATGTTTTTTTTGTCCCTTGTATTTAGTGAAAATCATGAAATATCTTTTTCTAAAAATTTAATCAGCTGTGAAAAGGGTTATAGCTTAGTTTTACTGTGTAAATTTGTCGAGTCCGTTCAGTTTCACTGCCACTAGGTGTAGCATAGTCAGGGAAATGAAAGTTCTTTTGTGGCCACGGTTGAGTGGGGAACCCTTCAGACCAACGGAATTAAGTAACCTTGAAGGAAGTTTTTACGATGAAGGTCAAATGATTCTGAATGAGAATTGGTTATGTATCTCCTCTTGTAAAGAATCATAGAGACTTATAAATTCATGACGTATTTGTTTATTCCTGAGAGTGATCTCGTTCTTCTGTGAACGTTCTTCCCTGTTTCAGATGTCTTCCACGCAAGAAGCTTAAATGGTAATAAAAGATACATGATTAGACGAATCGAAGGGACATCATGGTCACAGTCACTAACGACTTTAAACGTTCTTCTTGATTCTTGTCGATAATGACGTAAGTATTTACATTTTATGGTATTATTTATTTTTAGAGGTCCACAGCAAACGTTATATTGTATTTTTCTACATAAAAACTTTTAGTCATAATCTTGTCCATTTGACATGAGTAATATTCTACACCCATCGGGAAGAGCTCAGTAAATCAGGTTAAGTGGAGGTGAATGCAAACGTTGGCGGAAATTATTGGTTAGAAAGAAATTCAATTATTAAAAGTTACCGATATAACAATTGGTCAATAAGATGACGTTATTATATTCATGATAGATTCAAAGGTGTCGAGACCATAGATTAACTTTTCAATAGCTTTTCACATTTAAAAGCTTTTCATGAAACTTTGATTTTGATATTAAAGATAAATCAATGTAAATTAATTTTTTGACAGCTTTTGGAAGTTAATTCTTTCTTTTCATTTGCTACATGGATTTGATGCGTTTACCAAAAAAGTAAAAGATCAAATAAAAAAAGGTTGAATTAGTCATTTTCCAAATTTGTAGTTATGATTGTTTTGTTATAACGTAAAGGATCGTGTATATGCTACCACATCAGAAGATAAACACATTTGCATTGATGCCGAAGATAATGATTGCAAATTGATGGCGTCTCAGTTATCAAAATTTATCACAGAATATGCACGGTGACGAAGGTGTAGCTATTAAATAAGGAACTACGTAAACACCAACTTCACCCTAGATTTGATCAATCTTGAATTCACTGTTGTCAGACAATTGTAAAGCGAACTTCTTGAATCAAACTTTGTTGTAAATGATTTACAAAATTTGTAGAATCATCCGATATAACTATTTAACAATACTGTTGCATTCAGTTCTTTACGTTTATATTTATAAACAAGGGAAATATGTAAGCAGAAGGTTTTTAAAATTAAACAATTAGGCGATTATGCTTTAAAAATTATTCAATAAAAATTAATTTAAGTATTGCAACGTCGGCGATCTATACTTCCGAAATTCCAATCAATTAACGCTAAAATGCTATTAATTAAAATATCGAGAACAAAAAAAAAATAATTAAATAAAAAATATTGGGTAATTAAAATATGTCAATATCGCAATGTGAAATAAGGGAAGGAATATGTTATGTGTGAAATAACGATATTGCCTGATTCCCAATAATATAAAAATATTTTCGTTAATCTTCTCATGATATGTTAAATTCTCCGTAATTACTCTGATGATCATTACCTTTATCGTCTTCATTTACAGAATTATTATCAGTTTCGCAGTTTCATTTCACTATAGATATCATCACGATAAAATCCAATTTCTTCAATTATAATAGATTTAATAGTATCAGATGATTTCTTTAGAAATAGTAAGATAATCCTACAATATTATTTGATATATATTATGTTACATACTAACTAAAAATCAAATAATGGTGTTACAATTATTACATACCAAATAAATATCAAATCGTTTTCGCAGAAAATTATCGCCAATTGATATTTTTGGATGATTCGGATTTAACACAGCTTCACATACTGCTAAAGAAAAGGCAGTGTCTTTTCAGAAGTCTTTTTCTTGCCCCATGCTTTATTCTTTATTGCTTGAATATATAAAAGAGTTCCATCATCATCAACTTTAAATAAGCATTTAAATGCTTTTTTTAGTTTTATGTGATTTTTTTAAATTCATTGATAGCCTCCGCTGTTGCAGTTGTATTATTCAAGTCAAAAAGCCATCACCAAAGATATCAAACTTTGCAGCACGGATATCACAACGGCGACTTTTAATAATTTCATTACACTAAAAACAAAAAAAAAAATCCGTAATTTTATGGTAATATCAATATAATATTATATAAATATATAAAAACTTACTAGTGGTTCAATTCGTCCTGATTAGATATGCATCCATTGGGGTCCATGTTTCTCAATATAACCAGGTTTATCCTGTTCAAGTATAGCCTTACATGTTTGGAATACTAAATTCAATGAAGTAATTAGAACAGATAAGTTTTCATTTTCAGGTAATCAAAGATCATCTTTACTTAAAAATAAAGAAAATGAAGTTGTTTATAAAGGAGGAATATAATAGTAGTATTATTGATGAGAAAAAAAGTGAAAAAGATGATAAAAAAATCGAAAATTATTATGAAAGAATCGAAAAATAAGATGATGAGATCAAAGAAGATAATGAAAGAATTGAAAATGATGATGATGAAAGCGAAAGTTCTATTGGTAATATTGAAGATGATTTAAATAATCAAGAAATAATTACGTGGCCAAGTTAGACATAAGGATTTTATGACAACTGTAACGTGATATAATATTTAGATGCTGCAGTTGATGCAATATTACAAATAATAATAAAAAATTGTACTGAATCACTGCCTGCTTCTACATGAAAAGGACAAACATTTATGGATATGATGAATATTAAGGGTCTTCACTTAAAAACAATGAAATTAGTTGAATTTGAGGGAAAAATTTATAAATTACAATATTATCCAATTATTGATACAATAAAAGAACTAAAATCTAATCATAAATTATGTAAGAAATTTTTTGATTATAAAGAAAAATGAAAATCTCGTGATCTAAGATTAAATTCTTTTATTATAATTTATAGTTTATAATATTTAAGTTAATAACTAATTATTAATATTATTATAATAAAGGATAGAACTTTAATGAGAGTATATTTAGAACAAAATACTGCAGAATGATAGCATAAAAGAGAATCACTATTTAACAAAATTCTTTACAGTAAAATTATATATTAATGGTACTATACTTAATGCAAATGATTGACATTCTGAATATCCTATATTTTTAACACTTGGTAATATATTTAATTAGCATTAGAATTTGCCTGATACAAAAGTCTTTATTGGGTTCTTACTACATTTAATTACTCAAAATAAAAAATTTTACAAGTCTAAAAAATTTAAACAATATAAATAAGATTTAAAATAACGTTGTGACGGGTAAAATTTTAGATAGATTTAATTAGTAGTTTATTAAGTCCATTTTATTGCCATGTAGAGCTTCTATGAAGATCAATTTGTCCATTTTATTGCCGTTGATCAATTATGTAAATCATTAGATGTCAATTTTATTGCCC
>CAJVPQ010001755.1:0-16543 GCA_910591825.1 Funneliformis caledonium
TTGTCTCTTAAGTAAAGTTCTTCGGGTTTTTGATTCTTTTTTGATTCTTTTGCACAGTGAGTTTTAAAGTTATTTCGAAGCTAAAAATGAAATTTTTTTTTGATTTATTAAGTAGATTATTGAAATCTCAAAAAGTACTTTAAACTGTATAAATTCAATTGAATTCGATTGGCCAATCACGTGAAAGTCCTTCTATGAGGTTCTATATCTACTATGGATTCTACGAGGAGTGTAAATTTTACATGATTATATTCTAAGACTTTCATAATTTTAAGGTCGCCACTTAAACCATCACTTACTTCTACCCATTTATCAGTCTTATTTTGATGTACATAAACTTTGACATCTTGATTATTAAACTGCCTAGAGGTAAACACTTCATACAATTCTGAAAACTGCTTGTCTTTTGTGATTGTAACTATTTTTTCAGGAAGTACACATCGAATACCTTCAGTAATAGTTACTATAAGATATAACATTGGATAATATTAATTACAAAAAATTTAGGTGTAGCTATACAGTTATTGCCATATCAAAAAAATTTACCGTAAATCCTAAAAGAAATATGCAAGTAAAAAATGGAACACTTCAGAATAAAATTGGTGAACCATTGTAAAAATGGAATACAACAAATATCTCTGACAAAATTAGTGAACAAACTTTATTAAACCAACTTTGTAAATTTGTATTTGAAAGAACTGTGAAAAGATAAAATTAACCAATTGTAATTGGATTTCGAATCCATTCTAAAGAATGGATAGATTTAAAGAATGGATGGATTTGACAATTTCGAAACCAAATTTGTATATTTATTGTATGATGATTGATTTTATCTAAAAATAATTCACGATCACAGGACTAATAAATTATGCAATATTATTGGTTGTATACATTGTATAATATTGGATGTTAATCATGAAAAATAAGGGAGAGGTTATGTAAAATATATAATCTAATTGGTCAGGCCTTATTATGATGAGCATGAGCAGTCAGATGTATAGAAAAGAATAGTTGAAGAAGATGTTTGAATATAAGAAATCTATGAAAAATTTCAATAACAATATGTTAGATATTGTTTTAGAATTACAGCTTAAGCTAGAAGAGAAGAAAATAGTGCAAGTGATATATGATGAGTATCACTTTTATGTGAATGATGGGTAACAGAAAATCTGAATAAAAGACGATGCGAATATTCTACGCTTGAAGCACATTGGACTCTCTATTATAGTTCAGCTTTTCTTTGTCTATATCACAGATTATTATGATTATCTGATGAACAGTTGCAAGCAAATTTACATATCAAAGACAAAGAAGCTTTCATTTTTTTATCTATACTAGTAGACAGATATTGAAAATCAAAACATATGTTAGATTAAGTTCAGGTTTTCTTATCCATTTATCTAGAATAAAATATGTAAAATCTTTTTAAAAAAATTCCTCTTAATTACAAATGTAGCTTGTATATCAAGCAATCCCAATATTTGAGATATTGCATCCAGAATGTATTGGGATTTTTTGTTTCAATCAATCAATAAATCATAATGCTATAGCAGTTGATGCACTTTTCACAATAAAAATGAATTTAGATTCTGGAGGAATGCAGCCTAAGATGTGTAATGGTTGGTACATTAATGAAAATAATAAGAAATGTGTTTAATCAATAATATTTTCAGATAATCATCAATCAAAAGGCAACCAAAGGGTATTAAGCAAGTACTCAAGGAACATAACCTTTAGTCAATAAAAGGAATTCGTTTGACATGTGAGCAATATTCTAAAAAATATGATGAAGTTAATCTAAAAAGGTCAGACTATTATGCACGAAGAATAATATCATTACAACCTAACTTTTGTGAACAATGATCGATCTTGAAAGAAGCAATAACTAAAGCAGGACATATTTTTGAATAATACCTAAAATTCCATTGTGAATACAACTTTATAGAACAATATTGAGGCTTTGTAAAATGAGAGATTAGACAGTTATGCAGTTATAGTTTTGCAAATTTACTAAAAAGGTTCCAAAAGTCCTTATTAGTATTCTTATAACAATTATTCGTAAGTTTATACGCAAGTTATGGAGGTATATAGATGCATATGATAAAGAGTTGGTAGGTAAAACTGCTGAGTGGGCTGTTAATAAGTATAAATCACACTGTTGATTACCTGAAAATATTGAAAGATTAATGGATTAATATAAATAGTAGTTATATAACCCTGTAGGACAATTTCTTTACCATCATAAATTATAAATTATTTAATTCAAATATTAAATACATAGTTTATATATTACTTCATTTCATATTTTCCGTTAGAAGTTAATTTGAATAAGACCTTAGAATATATAATGCGTCAAACTATATATTTAAATTCTTTTTTTTGCATTTATATAGTTTTTATTACACAAATATCCTCGATTTTTATTGGTTCATTTAATGTTACGTGATATGAGATTGCTATCAGAAAATTGAAATAAAATTATGTGATTGTCGAATATAGATTTTTGGCATCATATATAAATTTATTTATATATAAAAAATTTTAGACTTTATATTAATATATTTAAAGAAAAGATATAACTATATAAGAGATATGACTATATAGTTAAATATTAAATATTATTATTTAATAAATCTTAATATAATGAATTTAATAATTTACATTTTATTTTTTCATAATTATTAGATAATAATTCATTTTTTAAAAATTAAAAAATAAAAAATGTTAATAATTATTAATTTTAAAATTATAATTAAAAATTCAATTTTTTTTTAAGTGATTATTTATATAATTATATAATTAATTATATATTTTAACTATGAAGTAATTTGTAACATCAAAAAATTTAATTATTTGATTTAAATAATTATAATATAACTTTAAAGATAATTGCTAATAATTTCTTAATTATTATAAATAAGGTAAATTTTATTATTTTATTATAAAATATTCAATTAATATATTGTTTACTGTAAATTATAAATTGATCTTTGATAATTTATAAATTTATTATCAAAAAATATATATATAATATATAAATACTTTGCAATAGAAAAAACAGAAACTATTAAAATAAATTTTTTTATTTTATAAGTTAAATATGATTTTTTTAATCAGATTTAACATTAATTCAAAAAAAATTTTGAAGTTTTCTTTTCTTTTTATTACAAAACTTTTATATATATAAGAATATTATTAAAATATTAAAAACATTTTAAAATTTAATAAATAATTTTAAATAATAAAATAAAATTTAAAAATTATATTAAAAAATTTATAAAAAATAAAGTATTAATAAATAAAAGAAATGATAAAAATTAATAAAATTAAAAGGTTTAAATATTTTGTTAATTTAAGATAGATTTAGAAAATTAATTTTATATCTAATTTTATAAAACATTTGAAAAAATTTTACAGATTTTTATTTTTAAATTATTATTTTAATTATTTAAAATTTACTTTAAAATTCCTATTATAATTAAATTATATTAAATAGTAGTAACGTTTACTTTTTTATTTATGTAAGTAAAATTAGAAAATAAAATTTATGTTTAAAGTATAGTTAAAACTATTTATAATTATGCTGTTTATAATCATATAATAAAAATCCTTTTATAAATATTTTTAGATTAAAATCAGCTATGATTAGTTAATAAAAAATATCTTTATATTATCACAATATAATTATAATAAAACTTTTTTTAAACAAATATTTTGAAAAATGACTATGTAATCAAAAGTGATGATTTTAAATAAATTGATTATAATTAGGAAAATCTTTATAAAATCAATTTTTATAAATCATAATTAATTTAATTAATTTATATTACATTTATTTATTTCAATAAAGTTAATAATATTGGTTATTTAAATTTATGTAATTTTTTTATTGGAATGAAAAAAATTTAATTCTGATTAACATTATAAGTTCTTTTTATCTATTTACTAATTAATTAAACAGCTTTATAAAATACTTTAAAACAATTATTATATAGTAACTTCTGAATATATAATAAAAAATAATTTATTTAATTAAAATCTTTAATGATAAAAAAATAAAATTATTATTATCTCCTCTTATTAGTTTCTTTTTTGCTAAATATTATTTTAACGAAATCGTTATATCTCAATAGAAAGGTACTGCATGTGAATTGGTATATTTCATTTAACTCGATTTATTTATAAAAATTTTGATCATGCATTCGTTACACGAATCAATAATCAATGGTTTGGGAAAAAAACTCAGAAGCACCCTTTTTTGAAAATACAAACCGGTTTTTTTTTATCGCCTGATTTTATGGAGAAATATTTTTGATCTCCTTATGAAGTTAAGCTTAATGTTCATCCTAGCGAAAAAAAAAAATCAAATATTGTCGATTCATCAAAGAAATTTACAGGTAAGAAATCCGGATGGATTTTCATAAGCAATACCACAATCACGATATACAATCAGTCTATCAAAAGATGTCATTGGAATCTAGAACTTAACTTGAAATTTAAGTTTATCGTGATACAAGTTTCAAAAGTAGACAAATAAGAAATATAAATATTAGCCTAAATCAGGTAAAGTCACATCAGGGACTCAAAAATTCGATTTGAGGTTCTTTAAACATGACTCGCAATTAATGATTTTGATTGGTCTTTCACTTGCTTAAAGGGGAAGGAAAAACTAAGGATCATATCTCAAGAATGAAATCAATTCGGAAATGAAATATGAACATCATTTAAGCGGGGCTAATAATAATGGACGATTTAATTTCCAAAAACCAGTTTGATGACACGAAAAAATTACCATAATTTTAAAAATAAAATCCTATTTTAAATCATGTCATTTTCTAAATATGTTCCGAAACCTTAAAACTTATGATATTTATACCCTATTTTCTTTTTTTCTTTTTTTTCAACAAAGAAAGGTAAAAATCAACATCAACAAATAACACGAAAATAAATAAAACTGTAACATTATTTGCGAACACTGTGTTTATTTTTCATATGCCTCATATGTCGCAACTCTTCGAATTACGTCTACATGTAACCAACGTGTTTTGAAATTATCTGAATTCTGAACGTTGATTGGTTCCTTTGAGCTAAATTAGATTATGTGTGATGCAAATGATATCAAAGGGCCTATATCCGAAATTTTTGATGGGTCTATTTTCTTAATAATTGTATGTCAATAAAATCCTGCAGGAGTTTTACGCAGTCGAGATGTAAAGGAATTGATTGGGCCAATCTTTTACGGCAATCTGAAAAAAATCAACCCCAACTTTTGTGTGAAATCGGTGAAAATTTTTTGAAATGATCGAAAAAAACTCCAATCGATTTCTAATGAATAAAAATTCCGTAAAATAAATGTCAAAAGGATGTCAAAAAAAAAAAAAAAAAAAGAGTATTTCCAAACGACGATCATGTTTTTTGTACTCGTGATATGATAATTCTTAAAAAAAAGGAAAAAGGAATAAAGTTGCATCCCTTTAGTAGGCTGCGGTTGATCGGATATAAGAATGGGCGCAGTCACGGAAACATCATGCAATCCGTCGATGAAAAAAGGCCATTTCACATGTTGGATGGGGAAACCTTATTTATACATCGGCGAAAACTCTTTAAGGCAAAGCCCGCTTTGCAGAGATGTCACATGTTCGTATCTAAAACCGATTAGAATTGCTGATAACGAAAAATAAGACCAAGATGCTGCGGAAATTTAGGTTATATGCATCGTTTTCTAAGGAAACTTCACTCGTGTTATCGTATGTACTTTAAACTTGACAGATTTTTATATGCAAGGTAGGTGCGCGAACAGCTCGGAATCAGTTTTTTTTTTTTTTGAAATCTCGGTGAATCGGATTCGGATGTGAGAAGATATGAACTATGTATTGATAAGATAATGCGGTGAAAGGTATTTTTTTCCTGTTGTGGTGAATCGCGTCGCATGTATCAGCGAGTAATGACATCTTTGGAATTGCCTGAGTTTGAGACCTTAAAGCTTCCTATTGTCTCATTCAACCTAGGGCTAACCTTTTAATTTTCCAATCCATTCCATCCATTGAGAAGAGAGTTCACCGGTAGATGAGCGTTCTAAATAAACCTGCACCATCTTTACTTTCGCGTCGTCATTATTACGATATCTCTTAAAATAATAAAAAAAGAGGACAATTGATAAAATAAATTGGTTTTTTCTCCTCTTATTTTGTTATAATCAGTCATATCTCAATATCTCACAAAGGAATAACCAAATGGAGGACTTTTTGTTTGAGAAAAAAAAAAAAACTTTAGGTCACGGCTGCAGTTTGAACAATGCCAGATTACGCCGGTGACAATTATAATCTTGTAATATATTATCCTTTAACTATAAACAAATAGTTTAGCCGCATTGGTCTTTTAAGAGGTTTGTCTCTTTTTAACGTAGGGTCAAAGGTTCATTTTTACATGCCTTGCCGATCTTAACCAAGGGATAGCAAAAGGGTTTTTATCTCACCTTCAAAAGCGAAACCTTCATAGTTTTTTTTTTTAAAAAAAAAGGGTGTGCCACGACATCTATTGTGTCACAATTGAATTTTGTGTCCATCGAATTTAAGGAAATGATATTCGATCAACAGGAAGACAAACATGTAATTTCGGGTGATTGTCCAACTCTTTTTTTTTTTTGTAATTAATAATAATTAAAAAAGAATTATTTGTAAGGAATTTATTTTTGAATGATTTTAACAATTATTATTATTAAAAATAAAAAAGGGATCCTCGAATTTTCTTGGGGGATCATATCGTGGGTTCAATTGTTTTGGAAATATTTACGTTTAGTTTGCTTTTTGTACATTATTTCAAGATTGTTAAAGTTTTCTTTATCCGAAGGGTAAAAAACTCTAAAATGTCACTCCACACCTTTTCTCTCGAAAAAACAAATAATTACAATCTGCACGATCACCTGTCACATAAATCACATAAAAAATTATTTACTTGGAGATAAAAAAAAATCCTCTTCAATGAGAAAATGACATCATTCGAACGGCTAATAAGCAAAAGGACAATATATAAAAAAAAATCGCGCCGTTTTCGTAGTCTTCAATTTTTTTTTTTTTTTTTTTTTTTTAAAAAAAAGACAACTTAGCCTCTTTTACTTCAGTCTTGTTCTCTATTCTTCTCCTGTGCCCTTTGCATTTTTTTAGGGAAATTATATCGATGTGCATGCATAACATAGTTCAATCAATTTAAAAAAAGATTGATAAATCGTAAGGAACGAAAAAGAAGGAAAAAAAAAAAAAAAGTACAATAAACTATATTATTTATTCAATGATTTATTTCAGAAAATTAAAATAATTAAAAAAAAAGCTCTGTTCCCATAAACAATTACCCTTATTGTCCTCCATTAATATAAAAATTAATTAAAAAAAATCGAATGAAACCAAATATTTACGCAATATTACTCTGTTTGAAAAAGTTATTTCCATTTAATAAGTTATTTTCTCATCCATTGTTCACACATTGTTTAATATCAAGGGGATTTCGTGACGACGTCATTTTTCTAAGTTCAGCCTTCAATCGACAACGCTTTTAGTTATTTTTCCTATTCTGAGAAAGTCTTCCTTTTTTAATGAATTAGTAGTAGGAAAGAAAACAATACTAGCAGAATATTTATCATGTAGGAAGAAAATCATATGGTCTCTGTGCCTACAAATCAAGTATAGAACATTTGTTCAACGTAGTATTATATAATCCATTAACTGGAAAGGAAAGCTATTTTTTTTTTTTTTACCATTAAACTTGCCGCATTTGCTCAAAATTGTCAACAAGTAACACAGAGAATTTCAATGTTTAACGGTCAAAAAGGTCTAAACACACAGGGACCCACCGACCGTTTTTCCGTAAATAATCATTCATCCGTTGATAGTTATAGTTAATAGTGTATCCTAATCATAAATAGATACAATTGTTGAAAAGATATAATATAAATTTTTTTTTTTTGATTTTTTAGATTTTTTGGTTAAAATTCTCAAATCAAGTAAAATCATGTTTTTTTGCTTCCATTTGTTTACCACAACATGCACAGTAGATAATACATTCAGTATATATTATATTCAACCCTAAATTTTTTTTTTTTTTCTTTCTTCCTTTTTCCCCACAATTAAAAAGGAGGACCCTTACTTATTCATCATAATAAGTTCGAAAAAAAAAAAAAAAAAAAAAAATATATAAAAAAAAAAAAAATAATTCTCTTCTTTTTTCTTCTAATTTTTTATATCACATATATATTATTATTATTATTATTTATTGTATTTTTTATTATTATTATTATTTATTATTTATCCTCTTGTGTACTTTTATTAAATATATAGAATAAAATAATTTTTTTCTTTATAAAAAAAAAAATTTTTCAGTTCATTGGATAAATAGAAGTTACTTTGACAAGTTTTTTCGAAAAAAAAAAAAATTTACTTTAGAATTTTTCTTTGAATTTTAAAGAAGGAAAACTATCGGACCACAAGATATATCTTTTGTTCTCTTATTTTAGATTTTTAATTAATAATCTAAGCTTTTTTCGACAAACAATTTAAATCAAAAAAACACACCTCAAGTTACCAAAAAAGCATTTTTACATAATGCCTTTACTTAGTAAGATAAAGAATGTTTTCTGTTGCACTTCTAACAACGCTTTACTTGACGACGACGATGATGATGTTGCTTCCATCTTCGAATACACTCCTGTAAGTCGACCGAACAACGATCGACAAGAAGTCTCAGAGAAGCCATTATTAAGCGACTATGATAATAATACTGATTCTACAACAACAAGACCTTTCTATCAAGCCAACCAAGTTATCGTAAAGTCTGTTTTAAGGAAAAATAGACACCCCTCTATCTCTTCCACGCAAAATCATACGCCACATACGCCAAGGAGAAGATATAATGTCCTGTTATTCGGGGAAAGTTTAACAGCCGGTAAGTTACTTTCTAATTTGTCTCCTTTTCGTTAGAAGAATAAAAAAAAAAATTGGCAAAGATTCAAAGGGTTAATCATAGTAGGAGGAGGAGTAGTAGTAGATAGATAGATAGTTGCTGCCAAAATTTCGTAACGAATAATTACGTGATTCGGCTGAGACTTAATTAGAGTGTTTGGGCCACTGATACATTGATGTCCGACTGATGTCCATCCCGTCTATCAGTGGCTTATCACTGACTTTTCCGCTGAATGAAATTATCGTGAATATCAATTTTAACACGACATCTTTTGTTTTATTCAAGGTTGGATAAAAGGTCCTGATGGTTATGGCACGTACCATCCATATGGTTTGAGAATACAAAAGAGATTTGAGGAGAAAGGTTTAGATGTTGAGGTAATTTTTTATAGAAATTTTTTCGTGTTCATCTTTTAAATTCTGGATCAGGATATGTTCTAAATCTTGTTTTTTTTTGAAAAAAAAAAAAAAATTTACAGGTTACAGTAAGTGGTGTACCTGGTGAATGTGTCGTTCAATCTATGGAAGAAAGATTAAAACGTGAATTAGAACAACCTGGTAAATGGTACGATTGGGTTGTCATCCTTGGAGGTAAACTATTTAATTTTTTTTTTTAAGAAAAAAAATTGGGTGTAGAAAAGGTGGAGAAAAAATATAGATTATTTAAATCAAATGATTTTTATTTCACATGATATTAACTTTATAAAAAAAAAAACTCGGTTTTCCAGGCACAAATGATGTAATTAACGGATATTCTGCTTGGGATATTTTTGATGGGCTCAAAAAGTTGTATACGCTATGTTCAAAACACGGTGCTAGAATTTTGGGAGTAACGATTCCAGAATTTGATTGGGTAAATTTTAGAACATTTTTCGTGATTGCAGAATTTTGCAGACGGTCGGGAGGCTTTGCGTTATTAATTATATTAATTTGTATTAATTTGGGTTTTCCTTGTTTTACGCATTTAGGACCTGGTTAACCATTTAGATTATCAACGTCGTATCGTAAACGAGCACCTAAAGTAAGTCACATGCCGCTCACCGTTTTCTTCCTCGTTTCTCCACCCAAACATAAGTTGACCCCTTTTTCACCTTTCACTTTTTTAGCGTCTATAATAATAGTACCACAAGAAACGCGTACACACTGTTCCTTTTGGACAAATTCTTCCCAATGCATTCACTAACGACAGAACAACGAAAGATTTTTTGGGATCAGGATGGAGTACATCCAACCGAGGACGGGTACAACCTCATGGGAGAATTGGTATGTATATTGTGCGTTGGTCACGTGAATTTCATGTGACTTTCATGTGAAAGCAAAGCATATTCTTATGATAGCACGATGCTAATATCTTATCTTGCATAATCACATATTCATAAACAATATAGATCTTCGATATCTTACTCAAAGAAGGTTCATGGAAGTAATAACATGCCACGCCTGTGAAAACAATATTTTGAGCAACAATATATCGTTCTTTTATATATAAACTTTCTCTTGGAATTTTTTTTATTGCTCAATTGGCCTTTCTTTTTTTTTTTTTATCTCTACCCCTTTTAATCATTTCGTTCGAATATTAAAAATTTTCAAATTAATTCGATAATAAAAATTACTTTTTATTATCATGTTAATTTTGAAATCTACTTCACCCCTTGTCTCCCTTTTTTTCTTTTAAAAAAAAAAACGATGATTTGGTTTGACACCAATCAACCTCGGAGCAAAGGGAGTTCTCTTCCCACCCTAATAACTCTTCGTTGTCCTTCAAGTGGGAATTCAAAAATATTATAATGATGTCACGACAAAAATTTTAAATAGAATTTGGGTTTATATAGCTTGTAGATTAATATATACATACACATATATATATTTTAGAGTTGTGACATCAAAAAAAAAAAGAAAAATTCGCTAATTCGTTTAATTCTTTGTTTAATACACATTTTTACACAAGTTCGAAGAAATATATATACACATTAGTTCACGTTTATGTTTTCTCGGTTTTTTTCGATTCGTCGTAAGGAAAGATGAGAAGAAAGGGAGGAAGTAGAATTGGTGATTTTTTGGTTTTGTTTAAGGAACGTTGGGTTTAAAGAGCAAATTCCAAAGATCTCGTGTTTTCTTCTTCTTTCGCTTTTTTTAGTCAATCCTTCACGACAAAAAATTTTCTTTTTACGCATATTTCAATTTTTAGACCTGGTCGGCAATATTTATGATTTTACGATATATACAAAACTTATTTAATTTTCCCTTTTTTTAATTTATATATATAGTATAGTTTAATTTAAAAGTTCGTTTAAAAAGTTGTTTTTTTTTTTATTAAAAAAAAAAATTCTTTTTTTCTTTTCTTTGTTGCTCTCTGCAAAGAAAAAGAAGATTTTCAATCACGATATATAAAAAAAATTTGTTGTTCTATTTTTTCCTTATTCCACCGACAATCCAAAAAAAAAAGAGCTCTAAAATCATCACACTAACGATACACTTTTTCTCTTTCGAAGAAATTTAATTTGTTCTCTCACCTATTTCTTTCGAAATGAAGACAAGTAAAGAAATACTTGAAAAAACTTATTCCCTTTTTTTCTTTCTTCAAAAAAAAAAAATTTTCAAGCACAAAAAAATTTTTTTACATTCCTTTTTAAAGAAAACGTAATAGCAGAAAAAAAAAAAAAAAATTTTACCACCTTTTAAATTTTTTTTTTAAAAAGTAGAAAGAAAAGTTATGTACGGGATATGATTTTTTTAAAAAAAGTAGATTCAATTGGTTCTTAACAATGAATGATCTGGAATGGAAAAAATTTGAAGGAACAAGGATTTTAGAAATCGTGAAGCATAAGACAGAAATTATATTATATGTGAATTGTGAAGGGAAATTTGATGGAAAGATTTTGTAAGAAGCATTTTTAGTTCCTCTTTTGCTTTCTTTCTACAACAGACAATTTTTAATTCAACCTTAAAAAATTCACGAACACTTTTTTTAGACATAATATTGCCGGCCAACAAAAGAAACAAATTCTTTACGCAAAAAAAAAAAAAAAAAAAAAAACAAAACAAAACAAAAACCCCCATTCAACTCATTATACTCATTTCAAAAAAAGACATTTTTTTTCTTGTATATAGTTGTTTTTATTAAAAAGTTTGTATTTTATATTTTTTTTGCACTTCAATTTCTCATTTTTAAAAAAAAAATCTCGTTTTTGTTGTTTGTTTTTTTCTTCAACGCATTTCTTTTTAAATATTTCTTCAGGTTACCTAATTTTTAAATATTTTTTTTTACCTATCGCGGTTTCTTCTATTAAAGGGAAAGAACTTTATTATTTACCGAGTTTCTTTTTCCAAAAAAAAATTACCACATATTTATTTTATTTAACTTCAATCTATTTACAACCAAACAATTATGTACAAAAAAAAAAAGTGGAGATTTTTTTCTACTTTTTTTTGATAAGGAAAATGTACAATAACCAATTCCCCTTTCGTAATAATTAGGTTAATAATTTAAAGGAAAGCTTCGGTTTTATTTATTCTTTATTAAAAAAAAAAAAACACTTTTGAATTTTTATCCTCCTGTAAAAAAAATTAAATGATGCTCTTTTTTTATTTATCACTTTCACTTTCCTGTGGATTATTACACCTTTCTCACAAATTTCTATGATTTTTATTATTGTACATTACTTTTATGAACCAATTGGAACCATTTTTAATATTTCGTTTCTTTTTATTACAAAACATTTTTTAAAAGAAAACATTACTTCGCTTTTCTCGATTCAAAAAAAACAAAAAAAAAATTTGTAATTCAAATTTTTTTTTTTTTCGACATTTTCATTTCCTCTCTGGATTATTTTATTTATTCTTTTTTCGCGTTTTTTTTTTTGCTTTTTTTTTTTTTTTTTAATTATTTTTTTTTCAAGTCAATGGCAAAATAAATCTGAATGGCAAAATCTGAATTTTCGTACTTTGAAAAAAATTTTTTACCTTAAATTTTCAAGTGTTTTTTTTTTTTGTTAAAAGAAAAAAGGTTTTGGTTTAACATGCAAATAACGATAAAGATGGCATAAATATTATATTTTGTGTTTCGGATATAATGACTAAATAAAGTTAAACGGGGAGATAACGAAAAGTTGATCCATGTTCTAGTCCGAGGATCTTTAAAGAAATATGTTACGATAAATTTCACGCGATTTTTATTTTAATTTTGCGTAATCTAAAAACACGAGCACGCATTTAGAAAACAATATATTTTATACATGAATTCATAAGCGTACACACGTCAAGTAAAAAAAGTAAAGTGGCGCTTACCTCTTTTATCATGTAAATTTCCATTATTACCGAGTCAACCCAATTTTCTTTCTACAACCAATTAAAAGAGGTTAAAATTAGAAATCACCTTCAATTAAGAAATAACGCTTGATATCGAAATGAATCAGGATACTTTGTTTCAAATGTATTGTTCTTTTCTATTCGCGATGACATGCATTGGAATGGGGTAGGGACAAAACTTGAGTTCATACCTTTTTTTTAAAGATGAACCTTTATATTGAACAATGGGTTTTTTTTTCAAGAGTCCTTTTGCGTAAATTTGAATGAACGATGAAAAAGAGATTTTTTAAGTATAAATGTTTATTCCATTTATGAGTGATGTGTGTGTATTTTAAAATCGACAATATAAAAAAAAAAGGTTTGATGCTGTTAAAGCTCGTGTTGATGCTTTATTGTTTTTTCGGTTAAAATTGGAATATTTTTTTTAGCCCAGAATATTGTTGGAAAAAAAAAAAAAAGATGGGGGTTAACTTTAAATCATGATGATATGTTGAAAGAGGAAGTAAAAATTCGGTATATTTATAAAGAAATTTGTAAACAAAGTATATCATTTTAAAAGATCATTATAAAAGATCATTACCACCATTGATGAGGGGGCACCATTTGCCCTATTGTGAACGATTTTAAAAAAAAGAAATCTTATTGTCATTATCATTATCATTTTAATTTCATTTCATTTTTACATTTAAATTAAATTAAATTAAATTAAATTTAATTTTAAATTTTTTTTTTCCTGCTTGTGGGCTGAAAGATCTTATTTACTGTATGTACGTTTGTTTTTGTTCTTATTCAAAATTCATTAAATTTTTTTTTTTGTGTTGTGACTCATATGAATGGACAAAGTAATCTTCTCACGATTTTATAAAATAAAAAAATTGTTACAATTTTCATTATTGCAAGGAAAACCGGATGAATCAAAAGTAAATTCGTTATAAATAACGGATGCTTCCAATGAGGTAAATCGGTAGGATCCTTTTTTTTTTCGTTAAAAAAGAATATCCTAAAAAAAAAAATACCTTCTTAACGAATTTAAAAAAATCATCACGATGTAACAATTAAAAAATCATCTTTCTAATGAAAGATGATGAAATCAAAATCATTCGTAAATACTCGCGTTTCATAAAATTTTTCGTCTATCGTTATTTCCAACCTTCTTGTTGCGTATTATCATTATCTTGCTATTTACCGTAAAGAAGATAACATATTTTATTTTTAAAAAAAAGATTCTATTTTTCGAAATGTCACAATGATTGACTACTTTTCTTTTTTTTTCTTTTCTCGTCTTGAAAAAATTTTTCGAATCAAATATTAATTGCGTTGTCGCAACGACGCAAAGAAATTCCCGTGGTTATTTAGTTAGAAAGTACCAGCGTTAAAACAAAAAAACATTATAGACTAGAAATAAATTCGATGTTTATTAAAATTTCCAAGAAAATTCCATTTCAGGTCCTCCCTCTTTTCTTTTTTTTTTTTAAAAAAATCGTCATGATTCGTAGTGACGTAACGTGATTGATAAACTTGACTGGAGATACTTTTTAAGAAAAAAAAAAAAATTTTTTTTACTTTGTTTATTTTGCGATATAATTTTCATTTTTTTTTTCCTTTATGATTTTTTAACGGTTTTTGTAAATATATTCATTACTCCTAGTTTCCTTTTCTTTTTTTTTTTTTTTGTTCCTTTATCCTTTCTTTTCTTTTTTTCTCTTCATTTTTTTCTTCTTTAAAAAAAAAAAAATTCTTGTGGAAATTTTTATTTTCTTTTTGTAAATATAAAATTTCTTAAATCTCCTCTCGATATACAGTATATCAACATTTCAAAAAATTTTGGATAAATAAATAAAAAATAAATAAATATATATTACGAATCTTTTCTCTTAAAAATTCAAATTCAATTTTTTTTTTGTGAAATTTTTTTAATTTTTGTACGATCCTTCCTGTTCGAAATAATTCAATGACAGGAAAATTTCCGATAAAAAGAATATTTTTAAAAAAAAATTACAGAGTTGTGTGATTTTTTCGATTACAACGAAATATGCTGGTACACACCTCACAGGAAACGCGTCAAATCCTATGTGAAAAGATTTTGTGCATTCCAAATTGAAATTCAAACTTACAGTAAGTTGGTCTAATCTCTCCCACTAGGCATGTTCATTTATGATCGTTCGGGTTTTTGATCGGGTGTTGAATTGATAATTATTAGCCGATGAGTCCTGTGACCCGATTTTTGCGAACTATTTTTTTTTTTTTAAAACAGAATCTTAAAAATCCCCCCTTTTTTTTTTTTGATGAAATTTTTTTTTTTTAAAAAAAGAATAA
The DNA here is from genome assembly GCA_910591825.1 of Funneliformis caledonium. NCBI lineage: Eukaryota > Fungi > Glomeromycota > Glomeromycetes > Glomerales > Glomeraceae > Funneliformis > Funneliformis caledonium. The sequence continues at coordinate 15,576 of CAJVPQ010001755.1, forward strand.
ATAACTTAATAATAATCATGCCTTTTAAATCTGGAAATAAATTACACGGTTAAACTCAAAATTTCTTTCAACGGATCATTTTATGAGGCGGCGTAGCAATTTTGTGATAATTCGAAAATCTCGGGAATTCTATTGGCTATCATTAAATGAGTTATATTCATTTATAAATTTTTATTAAATTAAAATAACCCACTATTTTAAAATAATTCTTTCTGCTAAATGATTATTTTATTAATAATAATAACCTGAAAGATTTTCATAGAAATATTAATAATGATATAGATATCTATATATTTGATTATAACCAATAGTATATAAAACTTTACATTTTTTTAATCATAAGATTAGATTTATTAATTTTTTTTTAAAAAAGATATACAATTAACCTCCTATATAGCCATATCTCTTAAAACCAAAAAATTTGATATGATTATAAAAAGTTATATAATATGATTTAAAAAAGGATTTTTAATAAATTTATTATTAATTTTAGCTTAATAAAATATATTTATAAGAAAGAAGTAATTATATAAAAAATCAACTATATTTTATATTAATAAAATTATTTTTATATAAATTATTATTTCTAAAAAATAAAAAAAATGTATATATTCTAAATATCTATACTTATTTAATTTATTAATTATTATTTTATTAATCATAACATATTAAAATATTTAAAAATAATTAAAATGATTTTAATTTATAAATAAAATTGCCTAGAAATTTGTAGATAAAATAATTAATAATAATAAACTAAAAAACAAAACAAAAAGAATCTAGAGCAAAATTGTATTACATTATTTATAAGATTACAAATTTAGAATTAAATTAAAATTATAAATATTTTAAAAATGCAATAATAAAAAGTTAAATATATATAATAATAAATAAAATAATATATATTAATATATAAAATATTTAAAAAATATATAAAAAGCATAATAAATATAAATATAATAAAAATA
>CAJVPQ010001756.1:0-16532 GCA_910591825.1 Funneliformis caledonium
GTAAACCGCAGTTAGAAATTTTGAGTAGAGACTTGATAACGTGATCACCCTGAGTTGAAGAATTCCACGGTGACAATGCCAATTTTACATCTAAGGTTAAAGGTGCAATATATATTATTGTAGCCAGCTCATTTATACTATACTTAAGTATATATTTAGAAAGATAAAGTCTTTTTCTATTATTTTATATAAAGATTCTAAAAAAAACTTTATGCTATATCTGAATACATATTTTAAGATAGAAACAGAGTGAAGGTTTCTGCTAATATTATATAATAGATTACACAGTTACTCAGATATATACTAGTGATAAGATATCTTTCTTCTATTATTTTATATAAAGATTCTGAAAAAGGATACCTTAGATGATATACCCAGATATATACTAGTGATAGGATATCTTTTTTTCATTATTTTATATAAAAATTCTAAAAAAAGATACTCTAGATACATATATATTATATATACTTAGATACATACTATTAAAATAAAGCCTTCTTTTATTATTTTATATAAAGATTCTGAGAAGGTTTCACTTTTAGATACATATTTACTTCTCTTTCATTTACAATTTATTAACTAAATTTGCTATCACTTCTTTATTGTATTCATTGAAAAAAATAATTAAATATTTCAGAAATATATTAGAGTATATAAAGTTTTACTTACTGATGATATGTATACCCTAATTACTTTTGTAAAACTGGCTCTTTTGCTATGATAGTACTGATTCTTTAGCTAGTATTTTATCATGTAATAATATTATAACAGAATTCAATAATGAGATGATCGCTATACTTCAAAAAAGCCTATTCAGTAAGCAACTTATATATTTTATACCTATAGATATGAATGATAAAGTTGAATATATAAATGAAATGTCTACCTATATTTTACATATCACTGGTATTTTGATTAATAGGCAGAAGGTGATTGTGAATATTATAAACATTAAACCCTTCTTTAATGTTAAAGTGCTAAATAATTATTCTCTATCTTCATTTAAAATTAAATTAACATGTATTTTATTTATTATACTCAAAAACACATTAAAGTTTAAGTTTAAAGATATTTGTGCTTTCTCACTTCAAGGTATCATACAGAAAAAAAAGCATATATCTTTATAAGAACATGAAACTACTTTGATCGCTATAATGCATTTAAAGCAGTTTGCAAAGCTAGTATTCATATTACTTCTGATGATCTAACTTCCAAATATTATCATTAAAAAGTGATCTGTAAAGTAAGATTACCTTTTTCAAGCTGAGCAGTATTAAGCAACTATTCATATGTATTATCAGTAAATGCTTATCTCTTTCAAGTATCTGTGGGTAATTACAATCCAATAAGTGATGAAGAATACAATAATCTACTAATCTCTTTAGCACTTATGAGAGTTTGAACTCTGGTCCTTATGTGGAATATAGTTCATAAAGAATAAGTAGGATCCCTAATGCAAAGTATAAAGAAAATATTATATTTATGATTTGCATGATAATTCATTGGAAAGATAATTCTAAACTATTAAAACAAATTTATCTTGTTGATATTAAAACAACCTCAGATCTGTGATAGATTACAATTATATATAGGTCTTAAGTTAATTGATTAAAGGTATTTGTACTATATTAAAAATTTTTAGCTTTGAATATATAAATAGACTTTAATAATTCGCAATATAATTGGCTATTTATTATAGAGAAAGCTAAAAAATTAAGGGTACTCAAATAGATGCTCAATCATATATTATTCAAACTATCAAATCTGAAAAAATTACAAAATAGCAATATCAGTATAATATGATAAAAGTAAATGATAGGAATCTATTTAAGACATCTTAAAATTTTTCAGATATGTGACTATTAATACCTGATCCTATTTTAAGAAATTCTACCCTAAAGCTGAAAAAAGTAGTCTTGCATATTACTTAAAGAAGTATAATCTTGACAATAAAGTAAATTTACCTATTCACCACATGAACAAATATTATGAAAAGGTATTAAAGAAACAAATACTATAATAGCTAAGCAGATATGTAAAGTAACTAAATACTACATTATTGATGCTCTTAGCTATTAGCAATTAATGATCAAAGCGTAATATAATCAATAAATATAGAGAGCTGGTAACTATAGTCTTTTTGCCATTATTTGATGCATATTATTTTATGAGAGGTATAAAGATTTGCAATCTTTTAAATGCTAGTATATGGTAAAGAGGGATCTTATCTAGTATAATCTCAAAAGAAGGAACTGCAATTGAAAATATCCTAAAGTTTATGTCTTTCTATCAATAAAAAAGCTTAAAAATAAACATTCTATAACAAGTTTACACTGGTCGAACGATGTCAAATAGGGGATCAATAGGGTACCATTCGGGTTGCTAGATGATACCCTATTGGTTCCCTATTTTTATTTATCAAGGAACCCGATTGCTATCAAAATTTGGCGCAAAAAGAGTACACTAGGGTTCTAATCAGAATACTTAAATTGGATACCCATCAGTTACTAATTTAATACCAATAGGTATATCCTATTGGTATAAATTTAACTAATTTTCAATATCCCAATCGATAACTTTTGATATTTCATTATACCTTATTGGTATAAATTTATTTAATTGTCATATCCCAATTGATATAAAATATATGTACGCAAATGTATTTATTTATTTATTATATTACAAAAATATTTGTTACAATAAAAGCAATTTTTTTAAAAAAAATAAAATATTGTATTATTTATCGTCGGTTTCTTCACTATTGCTATCATACTCCTCAGAAATCACACTTCTACTCTTTCTGCTTCTATTATCTCTCTCCTCATCTCTATTATTTACATTATTCAAATCTTCAAAAGGAGGAGGAGGAGAAGAGAAAGTACCAATTTGTTTCTCTATGTATGATCTTAACGATCCATTGTATTCAGATCTTGTCTATCCAGAAGCATTTACCGGAGCTTTTTCTTCATCAGGCGCAAATTCTTCATAATTAAATTCACATTTTTGAGTTCTGCGTACTTTTGACGCCTGGTTGAAGTTAGCATTCACGTAATCTCGTAAAAATTCACGTAACTATTTTAAAGAGACTTAATTAATATTATGCCTAATGGAAACAAAATAAATTTAATATTACTTACTGTTGAAGATCTCTACTTGAGATCCCGAATGACAATTTTTCATTTATTTGGATTGTCATCATCGCTCTCGGACACTTCTGAACTGTGGTATCAGTTATCAGTCCAGATTGGTTGGAGTTCGTCGTTATAAAATCTTCCAACCAATCGATCATCCAATCTTGTTAATTTATCGATTGTTCTCGCTCTTCGTTCACGTTTTTATTTTTAAAAAATAAAAAACTAGTAAATAAATTAAAAAAAAGTTCAAAAACAAACAATCTATCTTTGATTACTTCGTTACGGTGAGAATTTGCATGCTTTCGTCTTTTTTAGCATCGTTCCATTCATTGTCTCTTTGTTTATTAAGGAATACCTCACGCTGATGATGATGTCATTTATGGATGATATGCTTGATGATACCATCCACTACCAGGAACGTTTGCTTGTTAATAGATTTTTTACGATTGGTACGATTTTTTGGACAATCAACTTTCGTTGGTCTTCGAAAATTACAGAAATATCCAGCTTTTGGCTTTCTGGAAGCCTGTCCATAATTCCAAACATTTCAGACTGATTATAGAAAAATATATATTCAGTTAAGTAAAGAATAGAAAATAATAAATAAAAACAATGAATTAATTTAAGTTTCCCTCAAGGCATTTTTCAATTCCTTATCCATGTCATCGTAAAAAAGGTAAGGAGAAGGTGAATGTGAGGTGAAGGAACAGAAAGTGAAGACGAGGATGAAGAGAAGGAAACGTTCTGATTGTTCTTGTTCCTGTCCCGATTGGAAAGATTTTTTTAGGGTTCGGAAGTCTTTTTTGTGATCGTGATCTTTTCGATCAGAGCCGAGGAGTGAAAATTCTTTTCCAGCTTCTACCTCTATTATCATCGTACTTAGAGGTAGAAACTGGTTTTATCGTGATTCTATTCTTCGTTGCGTCTTTTGAAGTACCAGGTTATTCGTATCAGATCGTATTTAGTTAAGAAGCATACTCATTATCAGAAAATTCAATAATATTATTCTTTGGGTCTATTGCTTTTTGTTTTCCTCTTGTAATTGTTTTTAAAAGATCCTTTAGCTCATCTACTTGAGCCTGTAATACATCTATTATAATTGTAAAGAATTAGTTTGAATACAACCGGTAGGCTTTAGTTAACTAAATAAATATGCATATATATATAAACAAACATACCAATCCTTTTATCTTTTTCTTTGTTTTCTTGAACAACATCGACCAAAACGGGGACTCTCGTTTGATTTGGTTGATGCTTATCTTCAGATACGTAACTATCATTGAAATAAATGATAAATCAAGAAATCAGAAAAGAAATAATCGATTTAAACCTAAATAACTTATGGTTGTGTTTCACTACTCTTTTGTTTCTTTTTAGTCTTGAGCTTTCATATTGGTGAATATTTTCTTTGTTTGTCATCATCCGATGACTCTTTTGAAGAAGGACGTTTATTATATTTTTTAGTCATGTTTTTTTCTTCTGTAAAATTTTTAACAAACAGAAAAGAAAAATACAGTCCTTTTATACGTTTCCAAACAGATACTAGAGGTATACTTTTGAAATATTAAAATATTAGTCATTGAAAGAAACTTTTCGCAAAAAAGTAATAAATAGAATTAGTCATCAAAGGGATACTTTACTTTGTGAAAGTTGCCTTTCAGAATTAAAAAATAGGAATAGTAAACTTTTCCTTGCGAAAGTAACTTTTTGGGTGTAAAGTTAGTATTAGTCATCAAAGTAAAAGCTTCCCTACAGAAGTAACCTTTCGGAAAATTTTTTCTGCGAAAGTGACCTTTCAGGAATAAAAGACGTTAAAGAAAAACTTTCTTGTGAAAGAAGTAAGTAGAGCTTATTTTAGCATTTATATAACCATTGCTTAAGCTTTATGTTTACTAATTGTCTGTCTATTGAAATAGTTTTGAAATTTATAAAGTTTTATTCTCCGTTTTATACTAATTTGTTACTAATCAATTACAATCAATATTTATGCTAAATATATATATATACATGCTATACGCGTCAAACGCGTAAAATCAGACTTTATTGATTTCTTACTGAATTTCACATTTGTTAAAAATGACAAGACCAAAAAAAGATCGTATTAACAAAGATCATTCGAAAATTGCTAACTCTAGTACTAGAACTAGAAAATTGATCGAATGTAAATGTACACTACATTGCCATGGTAGTAAATTTGTAGATCCTAGAACATTTGAGAACCATCAGCAAGAAATGGAGCATTTTCGTAATATTGCTTATAGAAATCGTAATTCTTTTCGATCAACAAGTACCAAGAATAACCCGATTGATATAGGATCAACATCAATCTCAAAAGGAAAAGAAAAAGTTAATCCAGCTGAACAAGATTATAATTCATCATGTAATTCTTCTAATGATGATGATGATGAACCGATTTCAGTTTATCAGGAGCCAATTGATGTACCAAGAAAACGAAAACGATATGCTAAGTTTTTCGATGCAGATGGAACAGTTTCTGATCATGATGAGTCAGAAACTGTTTTGATTTCTTCAGATGATGAAGAAGGCTTTGAGATACCGGTTAATGATGAAGAATCTTCTACGGAAGAAGATGATCATAATTTGAATGAGGAAGATATTTCGGTTGAGCAATTTACTGCTCCCGATTTTGATGAATTTGAGGTTAAATCAAATGATGGATATCCTGATAGGAACATTAACTTTGATGATTTGTAGATATTATTATGGATATTAAAGTACCAAGCAAGATTTCGCTTTTCGAATGTTGCAATCGATTCCCTTATCAAGTTTTTTAGGATGGTGTTATTAGACGTTAATCATTCACGATTTAGAGATTTTCCTACAACTTTGTATATGACAAGGAAATTGTTAGGATTAGGTAAACAAGATAAGGCATATGCAGTATGTCTGGATTGTAACACTTTATATAAGGTTTCAGAAATTCTACAACAAAATACCGAGTATAAATGTACATATGTAGAATTTCTAAACCATTCGAGGCAAAACCGAAGGCAACCTTGCAGAACACAATTAATGAAATGGATCCCAATTGTTAAGGGATATATCTGGAGACCAAAAATGATCTTTTTTTTACTATCGTTGAAAGCGCAAATAATTGCAATGTACCAACGTCCGGGATTTGAATCTTTTTTAAGAAAATGGACTGAACAAGATACCAATAATGGATTGATGTCTGATATTTACGATGGTGAAATTTGGAAAAATTTTCTATCACAACCTAATATGACCGATTCTCAACAATTTTTTACATGAGAAACCGCTGATTCCCATTTAAGAATTATGATTAATCTTGATTGGTTTCAACCTTTTGAGTCTTCATCATATAGCAGCGATGTAATTTATGGAGTAATTTGCAACCTCTCTCGAGAAATGAGATTCAAACGGGAGAATATGCTATATCTTGGACTACTTCCAGGACTAAATGAGGTTAAACTTCATAAAATAAATCACTATCTTTCTCCAATAGTGGATGAATTATTGGAATTTTGGGATGGAGTTGATTTACCTTTGACTAACGAGCATCCAATCGGTAAGAGAATATGGTTGGCAGTTATATGCTGTTCTAACGACATCCCAATCGCAAGAAAACTATGCGATCATATATCAGCATTGATCGGATGCCATCGATGTTACAAAAGGGTAAACACTGATGGAATAAAACCAAATTTTGGTGGTTTCGATGATATGCCCGAATGGTTTCAAGAATGTGATCTTGAAGAATATCGACAAAATGCCGAAAGATAGAGGCAATGCAAATCTAAGAATGAAAGAAACAAACATGTTTCTGATACTCATATACGCTGGTCAGAAATGCTAAGGTTGCCTTATTTTAATCCAATAAGGCACCTTGTTGTTGATCCAATGCATTGTCTTTTCCTTGGAATTGCACAATGGATAATTAAAAGGTTGTAGGTTGATAGCGGTAAGCTCACCAAATCAGACCTTGAACTAATGGAAAAAAGAGCAAAAGCTATTAAAGTGCCAGCTTATTTGAGAAGAATCCCTAACAAGATTGCTACCGGTGAGAGATTTTCTGGTTATACCGCTGATCAATGGAAGTTCTCTATTCTTATTTATGCGATTCCATTGATGTGGAAACTTCTAAGTGCTTCTGATAGAGAAATTTTGGCCAATTTTGTAAGAGCTTGCTTTTTACTTACTTGTCAAATTATTAATAATGATGTATTAAGCAAAGCTTACAACTGACTACTTCAAGTGGCTCTTTTAGTTGAAAAACATTATGGACAGGAGATGATAACTCCAAATATTCATTTATCTTTTCATATTGCCGAATGTTGTCATGATTATAGCCCATTATATTCTTTCTGGTGCTATTCGTTTGAAAGAATAAAAATCATATTAGGTAAATAATTTTACTGATTGTTATCAAAAAAAATCAAATGATATCAAAAAATTAACTTATCATCTTATATAGGGTCCTTTTTAAATAGTAAACGGAATATTGAATCAGAACTTTTATACATTATTATACAAAACTAGAGATTAGACAATTTAATTTTCAGTCAATTGAATTGTCCAAAGCTAAATAGAGCACTTGAACTTGTGAAATCACGTCAAACAACTGGGAGTTTGATAGCATATGACGGGTTTGATTTTGCTGAATTACACCGATTTGCGCAAATTTTCCATCATAATCTCGATGATACAATTACTGGTAACGAGCTTTTTCCTGGAGAAATGCTTACTCAAAGAAAATGTGGCGTATCTTTACCAATATATATATATGAGCTATTAGTTCAGTATTATAACACTGCTTACGATTGGGATTTTGTAACAATTACCGATGCAGCTTCCAGTAGACTGATATCAGAAGATTATATTGTTGTTCTGCTAAAAGTGAACCAATATGGCCATATTCAGATTGAAATAGAAATATTTGGAGCAGCAATGGCACCCCGATACTCAGTAAATTCGCATATATTGGCAAAGTTCACACAATATAATGAAACGATGGATATATTTTCCGGTGAAGTGCAATTTTACTTTGAGCATACTACAACGACGCATAAATTGGCTTTTGTCAGGTAGTATCTGCCGGCATCTAAACAACAGACAAGATTTTATTGTCAGACTGATAACAATGATGATAGATCTTGTAATGTTGAACTTTGAAAATATGAATGTTATGAAGCAGTTAGGGACAGTATTATTCCTATTTATAACATTTATAGTCGATTTGTACTAAGCAAATTTATAATAGGTAAACGAAAGCCAGAAACATATATGGCAGTTATACCCATTAATAGACAATTTCACTTATAAGATGCACGGTTAGCTTCCAATCGGGTTCGGTACATTAAATTCTTTCCTATCTTGTCCTTAGATACAGGATGTTAAATATATTGTCCAAATATTTTTTAGGGCTGTGAGGTACTGACGTTCACGTCGTACAGCCTAGGTACTATTTTTTATGAAAATAGTAGCAAACAAGTACCAAACTATATTACCGCATCTATAAATACCAATAAAAGTACCAAACTATATTAAAAAATAATCCAAAAGAAACAAATCAGTAGTTAAGATTTCGAATATAAATATAGCAACTGATCGGTTAGTTATAATTGAATATTAGTAATTAATCAGACATTACACTTATTGGTACCCAATTCTAATTACAACCCATACTATTACTATTGAACTTATAGTTGCAAATTTTTTAAAAAATAATCAATCGGGATGGAAACTCGATTGAATATCATTCTACCTGTGTTAGACTTTATATCTTTATATTTAAACCTTATTATGGCATATAATCTTTTGCCTGATAAAATCATTTTATCTCGAGAATATGCTAAATAAAATTAAAAGCTTTACAAAATTAGTTTTAAATTCAATGATCAGGATATTCTCGCATAGTTTATCCAATATAATAATATTTCTAAAGAAGAAGGTCTTTATGCCAATGTGTTAAAATATTTATATAGTAAATAGGTTGAGATAAAAAAATGTCTTACTTCTTTAAAAGATAAAAAGCATGCTAACCTTAGTGAAAATTTATACTATTTTATTAATAAAGAAAAGCATAAATTTATGATAAAATACAATTCAGTTTATTTTAACTATTCTTGCTTAGATGCAAAATAAAATGCCTTAAGGTATATATGAATACATTTTATAGCATTGCTGGAGATAGTACATTCCTTTTCTTCTTGCATGAACTTGCTATAGAAATTATATTAGCTGGATAAAGAAATATCAAACTTGTCACAAATTTCGTTAAAACTAAGGATTTTCAGATAAAATATAAGAATACAGATTACTTATATCTTATCTCTCCAGAAAAATACTTCTAAAAATGAAATGAGGTATATGAGAGTAAAAATAGGATCTCAAAAGAAGAATATTGATCTAGAATGATAAATATTTCTATAGAAGTAATAAAAAAATTCTGCAATAAAGTTAATAATTTTTTTAAAAAAGATAATATATTGTCTTATCTTAAAATGGTATATGAGGAAGTCTTATTTCCAGTAGTATTTACTGGAAAAAAAAAATACTACAGTATTCCACATGAAAGCAAGCTGAACTTTAATAAAAAATCTTTTATTCAGAAGTTGAAATCATAAAATAGGAAAAGTCTAACCTTTTTTATAAAATAGGAAAATATATTATGAAAGGATCTATGAGGGTAGATAATATACATACCTTATATCAGATTGTGAAAGAAGTGCTTAAGAAAATCGTAAACAATCTTTCTCAGATAGACCTTAATGAATTAGTTAAAACTAATGCGTAAAAGCCTGATAAAAATAATAAATCTGTTCAACACTTCATTTTACGAATATGAGATAAACATACTCATGAAAAAGCTGAAGTCTAATGGCTCATAAAAAAGGATTTAACTTCTGATCCTTATCTTTATCAAATCTTAGAATCAGATGAATGTCTTAAATATATTATAGTTGAACTAGACAATAACTCATTGCAAAAAGGAGAGATAAAATGGAGTATTTAGAAGTAGTAAGATGATTAGGTAAAAAAATTGATATTAACTACTATCTATAAAACATTATCATTCTTTGTATACATTTTATAAATTATGATAATAAATACCAGTTATTATCTGAATCTTTGTTGAAAACTTTTGAAAAAAAAAGATGCAAATGAAGATGAAATATCAAAAATAAGAAATGTCTTAGTGCAGAAATCAGCTGAGAAATGGGTTAAGAAGTATATTAAAGATCTGCATAATAATTCAAAAAAGATGAGACTATCATATCTATTCTATAGAAAAAAACATGTACTTATGCAAAAAATTTATATGATATTACTTATGCTAATAAAATATTAAAATACTTAGGGAATAATACTTATTGGTCTTTCTTTTTCAGCATATTAGATAAGCAGAAGGAATCAATCTACATAAAGCTAACAACATTACTTGCAAACATTTTTTAAAATAATATGAGATGTAGAAAAGAAATATATAAATTAGCTACTAAGACCAATAAGTGTAAATCAAAAGTCATAACTTTAAAAAAATATATATTAATATATATTCAAGAAAATAGATATGAATTATTAGCTGATTTGCGAAGCACATGATATAAAGTAGTTAGCCTAGAAATCATACGCTACTGAATATTATCGAAGTTACAGAATGATAAAAAAAATAATTCATTTAAAGTTGATATAGATGATATTATCAAATTATATTATTAAGTATTCTAGTGAAGATGTAACAATTTTAACTAAGAAAACTTATAATATTATTTATATATTTTTTCTTATATGAGGCAGACTGCAACAAAATCAGACAAAGTAAATATTTGAATATGTGAGTTAAAATGGCTGATGTAGCTGAAAAATTAACTAACATTTTGAGAAGGCTTTGGTTTAGCACAGCTTTGGCTCATGCACAGCATATGAACTAATTTTTATTTTTAAATCTAATATATGATTATGTCTATATAAAAATATTAATATGAAACTAATTTATATCAAATCGACTATGGAATCTAAGAATTATAGCACTATTAGAAGTATTTTAAAAAAAGCTCAAGATGAAAAAATTGCTTCCTACGTTTTTAAAATCTTTGACACCAAAATTCTCAAGGAATATTTAGATCAAGAAAAAATCACTTATGAAATTTATCAAGAAGAACGAAAAATAATAAACTATAAACGAACCTTAACCTTAACTTATGATAAACTAAAAAAGAAGCAAAAACTTGAAGAAATATAAGGGAAATAAATTTAATGTAAAAGCTTCCCACCAATGCCTTCACTGATCGACCGACCTGTTAACAAAGATTGATAAGACTGCTCAATCATATTTTGCCACTTTGACACAATTGTAACAATGTAACAATAATTTGATTTTTGTGAACATAATTTTATTATCTTTAATTATAGAATGTGATCGCTTTTGAAAATAAGTAATAATAAAGACACCAGAGTGATTGCATGGGAGGAAAATACTCAGACCCAAAGCTTTTGATAAATATAACTTATTCTTTGATCACTCTGATGCAAAGTTTAAATTTCATTATCTTTTATGTATCATTGGTCACATTTCACATACAGTAGAACAATAATTACATCATGAAAAGGTCTAGAAAGTTTCTAATAGTACGTCATTGATTAAGCCATTGATCAGCGTTAGTATATTATATTTATTATATAGCACAGCAGCATATTCTCTTTCTAACTAAAGAAAAAAAAGAAATGGTGAACGTTGCAAGAATTGAACAAGAGTTAGCGAAGGCTGAAAAGTAGTTGGAAAAGGCAGAAGCTGCGTTGGAGAAGTTTGAGGAGGGGTTTTACGATGAGCTGTTGTTAAAGAAGTTGAAAAGGAATAAAAAGAGCCTAAACGAAAAAGACAGGCTGGAGAAGGCTAGACTGGAGAAGAAGGAAGAGAATCTGGAGGCTGAGAAGCAGAAGTAGAGCAACCAGGTAGCAATGCTGCAGGAGAGACTCACTGCAACTCCTCAAACAGGTAACGACTTCATGACTCAGCATTGAGGACATAGAGTAGTGTATACTTGGATAACAATATAGTTTTCTTTATTATAAATATTTCTGTTTTCAAGAAAGTTTGTTGAGTATTTACTTTCTGATTTTTTTCTTCCTCTCTAACATTTGAGAATCACTATACCCATAGATCGATAAGCGCACTTGCTTCTGCCATAATGCATAACCCTTGTTATGAAGATATAGAGAATGACCTCTCATTCTTGGAAACTTTAGATGCCGAAGAAGCAACAACTATCGATAACATTTTTAACAACTTCCAAGATCATGACCCTCCAAATCCTGATTGGATAGATGAGGTTAGAGATATCTAACTATAGGTTCAAAGGGTATACGAGTCCCTGGTGCAGCTCTATGACCTAATGGTTATACACAAAACTCAGTCTGGTGGCCAAGAAAATAGTAGGTTTGCTGACCATTATCTTACGTATCAACAATTTGCACAATACTGCAGACGTGCCCAACCTGACTTTACAACAAGCTGGGCATTCAAGGATAAATCGGGCTGGGAAAATTCTTGTATAAAAAAAGTGATTGCTCAATGTTATCATTATTCCACAAATTTCTTCAATGGCGATGAGAATAATCTAACTCGCAAATATATCTCTATCATAACTGACTCAAGGCAATACAGATTGTGGTATGCCTTCTGGAATGGTGAACAAGGATAAGTGAATGTGAAAGTGACTGCTGACTATGACTGGAGTCAGGACACTCTAACTATCTTAGCGCGCATTTTTAAAACCTTCATTACAATCAATCTACGTGCTAGTGCTTCTCCCTGAAATTTTGGGAATATGGATCCAACTAAAAACATTTCAAATGATATCTCAACGGCTTCATCCAATCCATTTAAGGTTTTATGTAATATGCATCTCAGAACTGAAGTCTATTATAAATTGCTTATAGATTGCGGACTTCCATTCGTGGAAACGGTGGATGGCGATATAAAGGCGACTCAGTTGTTAGGCCTTGAGTCAGATAGTGTTATATTTAAAGCATGCACAGCATGTAATGAACGAGTCGCCATCAAATTCAGGTTTACTTTAAATGTTCTGAAACATGAATCACAAGTGTTGAAAATATTCAAAGAAGTCAAGGACATTCCGAAGTTGCTATATGAGGACCTTTGTTTATTACATCCATATATTATTACTAGCATGGTTGGTAGGAAAATCAACAAGGTTGATGTGCCAATTGCCTGCAACATCATCGCTGACATTCTGAAGGTCCTTCATGAGTACAGTTATTTATAGCAATATTCATTCCAGAAACATCGTAAATGTTAATGGTAAATATCGGTTAATCGATTTTGGCTTAGCTGTTCTACAATCCAATAAGAGAAAAAGTATCCCTAGTGGTTGGCCTGAAGGCAATATCATATTCGTTTCGTATAATAGAGGCAAATAACTTGGAGCTGGAGATGACTTAGAGGCACTTTCTTATACAATCATATTTATGTACAATTAGAACAAGGCATATTAGCGCATTGCCGAGAATCTGTATTAGGCTATTTATCAGAAAGAAAGAAAGCTCACTTATCTGTTTGATGAGTTTCCACAACTATTTCGAGACTTTTTTGATTATGTCTATGATCTTGACATCATGGTAACACCAGACTATGAATATTAGCATAGTTTATTCCTAAAGACTGCAGAAACTTGGTGTTCTCGACTGAGAAAATACCTTCTAGAAACATCGCAAGGAAGCCCTAATCATAAGCTTGAGTCTAAACGTGGTATACAATATTGAATTAAACAACAGGTTTGGTGAGAAGCAGTTCTAACTGACCTCACAGTCAATAGAATCCCTGTTATCATTACTTTAGAAGTAAATTTTACTTACTCAAATTTCGTCTTATAAATCTGCATACTAATGCAAATAAATAGAACTTGCATCAATCACATGTAAATACTACACGTTTAGCAATAAAGGATAATATGTTCTAGCAAATTTTGTCTATAATCATGAAACTTGATTTACTGTTATTACTGTTTCTAATTTTATTCCAAAAGAATAAATAATAAGCTTTCTATTTTTGATCAGAAATTTAACCAGTTAAACAGATTTAATAGATTTACTGTTAAAATTATTATATAGAATTACCTGTATATAAAAAATTCTATTTATAACAGTTTCATCAAATATGAAAAAGCAATGTGTTTCTTGAAAATAGGTTGCAAATGTGGTTGCTCAAAAATAATTCTAAGAGAAAAATTTGCTAAATTACATGAAGCATTTCAAGCTCTCTCTAGACCTGAGTAAGATATATTTGTAATAACCTAACTGAAAGCAATAAATGGCAGAGAAATAGCTGCCAGCTGACATCTTAATAAGAAAACGCATACAAATAAAAGAACTTTTTATTATTGAGATCGCAATACGCCACTTTATCAGAAAATATACCTCAATATGTTGGGAATTGGTCACACTCATTTGAAAAATGTCAGAAATCACCTAACGACGAATGGCATAATACCTCGCATTTACGGTAATATCAAATGAATACTGCAATGAAAAACCAAAATAACCATTAATATAAATAATAAAACAAATGAAGGTTTTTAAGGATATAGAATCAGAAGATATTAAATTTTTCACTGATAAAAAATGAATTTAACCTCTTTTGTTAGATATTACATTTGCAATTTTAAATATAATAGCTTTATCACTGCTTATTGTTTGATATTCATTTTTTTATATCGAGTAGTAAGTATAAAACTTTTTTCATATATTTATTTTTCCTATAATATCTAGTATTCATTTTATTTATCATAGTTATAATGATTTGTAAATCTAGAAATAATAAAATAAAATGCAAAACATCAAATATTAACGAATCCTAGAATAAATTATACGAAAATGTTAGAAAAGTTCATTAAGTTACTAAAATTCAAAGTTACAGAAGCATGAGACTTCTATTTTAAATTTCTGAAAATAGTAATATCAAAAATGAGTTTCATTTTAACATTCTTGTAAATAAGACTAAAATAAGCAATAATTTATGTAACCTTTCTGATTTTAAAGTTTAGATCAAAAGTATGATTATTTTCTTATCTTGATTTAGCATGAAAATAATGTAGATATTCTGATTTAAACTTCTCAAAATTATGATAGGTATAAAATCTTATAATGAATGGAAAATCATTGAGATATTTAGAAATATTTTACATTAGAAATTTAATAAGCTTTCTGATTATCAGACATTTGATTTGAATGAATTTTCAAATCAGAATACAATTTCTGAAGAAGAGTTAAAATACTTTACTGATAATGTAGTGATGTCATATAACTTGAAGATAAAATAGGGAATTAAATATTAATTAAATATACTTCACAGACTTAATTATATCGTATAAATATATAAAAATATATAAATATTATGTCTTTTTTTACACTTTTAAAAACAACTCTTAAAAGGCATCTTTTACATTTAAAACAGTTCTTCTGATAAGTCATATATTTTTTATTATATTACATTTATTAATTATATCCTTTAAAATAAATGAATATTATCTTTCTAATATTAAAATTTATTTTATAATATACTGTATAATAAAAAATATATAGTTTACAATAAAAGGTATTAGTAAACAGATTTCTTATTAAAGAATTTTTCTCAGATAAATTTAATGTAAGTTTACGATAAAATGTTTAAATATTTTTTTTTAACAAAAAAAATTTATTAATTTATTTTAAAACTATCAAATTTTAAAAAGTTAAAACTAAAAAAAAAATTAAAAAACCTGAAAAAAGAAAAAACAAAGAAATAAAAACAAAATCTAAGAATCAAAAAAATTATAAGAATTCTTTAAAAACCTAATAAATCCAAGAATTCAATAAACCTAAAAATTCAAAGAACAAATATAATACAAATTTTTTTTGTGGTAAATTAAAATTTTAAATAAAAAATAAATCGTTAATAAAAAATTACTTATCTGAAAATTATATTCACAAATTCGCAAAATAATTCTCTTGATCATTAAATCAATATATTATTAAATCATCAAAAAAAATTATAAATAAAATAAATAATATTATTTCATAGCTATTTGACCAAAATATTAGTAAAATTTTCTAATATATTTGTCGTAATCTTACTAAAATGTATCTTTTTTGATCATCATAAATATAATTTTACAAAAGAAAATCCTTTTCTACAGATTTCACAAGTTCTACTATATTTATCTAAAAATAAAAAAATTCAGTATTAACAAATCATATAAAGTATATAATAAAGAAAATATTATTATTAGTTTAAAGCATTAGTGTAAGATTATATAGGGCCTTTGCAATAGAAAGGAAAGAAACTCCAAAAAATTAAAATTTTAGTTTATAAGCCAAAAATGTTTCAAATACTATAATTTGTTCAGATTTATTATT